>JAJHSJ010001111.1:0-53227 GCA_021015155.1 Magnolia officinalis | reverse complement strand
AGATATGACTTTTTATTTATTTATTTTATGATGCTTTAAAATGATCTCTCCCTGAATGAACGAGTGGTGTGGATATAA
This sequence comes from Magnolia officinalis, assembly GCA_021015155.1. NCBI lineage: Eukaryota > Viridiplantae > Streptophyta > Magnoliopsida > Magnoliales > Magnoliaceae > Magnolia > Magnolia officinalis. The sequence goes on along the minus strand of JAJHSJ010001111.1, from coordinate 53,149 downwards.
TAAATGTTGGGCTTTTTCCAAAATAAGAAGAAAAGAAAATTGGAAAAAGGTTTGTGGTTTTGGTGATTGTTGGTGTGAATGGTGCTGCCTCTCCTTGAAGGGAGCATCTTTTGAATTTGAAACGGAGGGATGCCATTGTTGGAAAGACACTACCATTAATGAAAAGATACCATGGAAGAATATATCTTTTCATGAAATGGGCCTTAAGCATCTCTTGTGATTCTATATAAACTCATCTATGGGTCAATTCGAATTCACAATTTTCAACAATATCTTCTCCAGCTTCTTCTTTTTCTCCATTTTCGTTTTTGAATGTTCTTTGGAAAAATACAGTTTTCAGGCGCTAAACTGCAAATAGTTTTTCAGGCAGTAAATTACAAACGGTTTTCAGGGGGTAAATTGTAACAGCACAGAAGTCAGGGTTGTACGCTATAAAAGTGTGTTCGGGGTGCGGTTTTTCAATTTTACAGGCCGAAACCCACATTTCTTCGGTCTTGGAGAAGAGGTTTATTGTATCCTGGAGGCGGATTTGCTGTAATCCTCTTGCAAATTGGTTTAATCACCAATAGGGGGCAAATATCGCCTTAAAGATAGCGACATCGTAACGCGCCTTAAGCCTATCTTTAAGTAATTCATTTTCTATTTTCCGCCTCAACAATAACAATAAATATATCATTCTGCGGTCATTTAACTTTTATCTCCTTTGAACCGTTCATACATCTAGAGCTCACACAACATGTACACACTCCAGCCAGATCAGTGGTGCGTGGTACACTAGCCAATTTACTTTTGGTAGGAGATCAAAGTTACATGCCCACATTGATGTATTTATTATATCCACACTGTTCATATATTTGGAGAGATTATTTCAGAGAATGAAAAAAATGTGCTATATCCAAAGCTCAAGTGAACCATACCACAAATAGCAGTGGGATGCTGATTCTCACCCTTAAAACATTTGTAGGGCCCACCATAATGTTTATTTTCCATTCACTGTATTCATAAAGATCACGAAGACCTAGTGAAGATTGATTTGTTTTATTTTTCTGCTATAAGCCCTGCTACGAGCTTGCCAAATGCCCGGATGGTTTGGATGCAACACATACCTCATGATGGGACCCACAGAACCTGGTGACATCAACACACCAGGCAAGTCGGTGGTGTATGGTACACCAGCCAATCCGGCTCCGGATGGTTGGTGTGATGGGGCCTGTGAAGGAACCGTCCTAACCTTTTGATAAAGATAGATAACATACAAAATGGACTGCTAAAGAGAACATGTGAACGATTGGATGGATATGATCTTTACAATCCGGGATTTTTACTGGGAATACCCTTCCACGTTGGATCCATCAGATCAATGTTCGGGATCACTGGATCGACGGCCCCATTCAAATTGAGTGGCCAGGAAGCTGGAATAACCTTCGACTGGAGCATCATATGGTTCCTCAGCCTACAAATGTGCTCTGGGTAATGTGTCCTTGTCCTTGACCCAGTGATGAGGACAATGTATGCTCGGGCATCTAGTTTGTTGTTGTGGAATCTCTCGTCCATTGATCCATGCCGTTGGTCTCGTGGGTCGCCAGTCGGATCATGCCCTGATCCATTGCCCTTTATTCGGCTGTATGTCACTTCCCAAACCTCTATTTCCAAGCGAGAAAATGGAAGGTCCTGTTGAGGACGTTTTCAGGGTCTCTCCTTTGGTGGGCCCAAAGAGACTGATGGTCTGGATCGATGAACTATGGGTCCCACTTTTACAAATCGCAGACTCAGTATCCTCTGAATATCATGGGTTGATATGAGTGCAGCGCACCCGGTAATGGGCATCATGGTCAATAACAGGCTGATGGGTTTCGGTAGTATATGGTGCACCGGTGCTACAAGTACCGTGAGGGGTAGGTTTTCACCCGAGTTTTTTCTTTGGTTGGTCTGAATGCCTGTAATTTTTTTAGTTGTAAAAACATTTATACTAAAAAAGAATTTTAGGTGTAAACTGCTTACCTGCTATTCCATCCGACTCAGGTAAACATAGTGTTTGGGGGAGCCGGTAATGTTTTTACAATGAATTAAGTAGGTATTCATATCGTAGAGCTTGGGTAGTGAACCTTTCAAAATACACAAATCACACAAGGACTTGATTTTTTTTTAGGGCCTAAGAGAGCCTTAAAGCATGCACACACTAAAACTGATTGGATGTCTTCCACCTATCCCAGTGGACCCCAAATGCAATCTAGAAGTTTTTAATGGTGAAGTCTCATCCATCCCTCATGTGATCCCTTTGACAATGGATGAGTTATATTTTTTTTAAGGCCATGGGAGAGCATTAAGGGAATTACAGGATTGATAGATTGGATATACCATATACATTATGGTGGGATCCATATATCATGAGTGTTTATATTCTAACATGTATAATGTCTTTTTAGCTTTAAAGACTATGCCTGCAGTATGAAACATCTCTTTTTTATCAGGTTTCATAGCTGTAATATGTTTACAGCATGTAAATCCTTTGTCGGCAAATACATACATCCAAACTGCCCATATAATCAGATTACCTGTAATCCCTTTAGTAAATTTCTTAAGTTGTAAAGGAATCACAGGTAATCTGATTACATAGGCTGTTTGGATGTATATATTTACCAATAAAAGATTTACATGCTGTAAACATGTTACAGCTTTAAAGCATCCAAACAACCCCTTAGATGATGATGGTGAAGACCCACCCCATAGAATAGCTGTGGTAGGGAGGGCACCAAATCCTGTCAAAACCCCATGCTGGTATTTCTGGCCGTTGGTTTGGTTTGTTATGGTTGTTATTTCTCTAATTATTGGACAAGCTATTATAAATAATAATTACATTTACCTTGGAGTGAAGTTGTGGGGCCCATGGGGCGTGTATAACATCTACCCCTTTCCGTCCGGTACACCCTCACATATTTCATACCCCGGAGTCATTAAGCTATCTTGGAGTGGAGTCCAAAAATCAGGCATGAGTGGGCCACACCACAGGGAATGATTGCTCACCGTAGCATTCGCAGGTGTGAGACGGCATGTATGAAGGGATCCCCAAAACATCAAGGAAACTGAAATTTGGGTGGGCCACCCACATGAATTTGGAGGTGTTAGGCATCGTACGGTGTGGCTCACATGAGTTCTGTATCTGGCGTACTTGATGGATGGAGTGTGTTATGAGTGTACTATTTTTACTTAACACAAGCTACCGATCTCAACCCACAGCCCACGACCAATATGAGGCCGAAGCTTCCTTTGTAATTTCCAGAACTTTTTAGTGGCACCAGTCCATACCTCATTTCATGAAATTAACAACACTAGATAGTTTCTCTGCCTGAACTGGAGAAGAGAAAACTTGATACTCGGGCAGAATGTGATGATGATACTCAGGCATTACTTACAAATAGGGGTGTACATTGAGCCGAACCGAGCTGAGGCGGCTTGGCCATTGGCTGACCTCAGCTCGAACTCAGCTCGGCTCGGTCCTCGAGCCTGACTGGCCAGCTCGGATTGGTTTGGTCAGCAGCTCGGGCCAGATCGGGCCGAGTTCGCCATTGAGGCATTTCCACAAACACCTGTACTGCACCTTCAAAATCCACAAACACCTGGGCAGGGTAGGACCACACCCTTCTCAAACAGAGAAGCAAAGATACACATTTCGTCCTCGGGCAGTGCCAAACTGATCTCAATCCCACTTTCTTTGTCCCTGCTGTCTCCAATATAAAAGCTTCGCGCTCTCTCAATCGATACCATCTCTGTCTTCCTTGGCTTTCCCCATCCAAAATCCATTTCGAAGACCCACCAACAAGAACGAATCTGTCACCCAACCAAGTCAAAGTTCTATAAAGCCTATTCCATACCTCCGCCGTTGAGTCATTTTATCAAACAGTTGGTGAGCAACATGCCAACATCAATAGCAAAGTAACCGAGTCACCGAACTGGTTCGATCCGAGTTCAATTCGAGCTGGATTCGATCCGAGTTTAGTCGAGCTGAGGCCTGCTCGAACTCGGCTCAAACTCATTTTCGAGCTAAAAGAATAAGCTCGACTCTGCTCGAACTCAGCTTCGAGCCGAGGTTTTTTGAGTCGAGTCGAGCGAGCTAACCGAGCTAGCTCGTTCATGTACACCCCTACTTACAAATTGTATAGGGCATACAGTTACTTCAAATTAAACTGTCCAAATGATCAATACCACTTTAGGTATGCCATGAACAAAAAATTACGCTGGTTTGATTATCTAGTACTCGGATTAGTAGAAATTTATTGGATGGTTAAAAATAAAAACACCCTGTGGTATTATTTCAACAAAGTAAGTGTCCCTCATTCAGAGGTTAGGATTGTGCCGTACAATTTAGCTAGTTTATTTTTGAAGTGACTGCATATCTAGCGTCATAGGCAACCGGAGTATAAAAAATTCCCATAAAAGGACCTGCATTGTGTATTGGGTACAGCATACGGATATACCTTTGCCACGTTAAGCTGAATCTCGATGGGACGTAAAGGATGCAAAAATTTAGAAGGAAGCCAAACATTTTTTATTTTTTTTTCATCTCATTGATTTTTTATCCGGCGAGTGTGAGTGAGAGAAAGAAAGGGCTCTTCAGACCTTGCAGGAAGTGGAGACGGTGCATTTTTTACACTTGGTTACTAAAAGCTGTTGAATCCTCAAAAGAGAAAAAAAAAAGTGTGTTGGAGGTTTCTATTTCCGAGTCCCCGTTCTATCGTTCGCAAATAGTCCGTGTGAATCTAGAGGCATGGAATTAGGAAAAGGCCCCTTATAACACCCGTTATAATGGCTTTGGGCGTCCGAAGAGTACTGGGGCACCCCTTAGGACCATATGTTGCCTTGTGAGAAGGCTTGTGCATTCGCTCTTGAATTGCAAATTTAGTTACGCTTCTAATCTAAAAGCAATGTGAAAAAAAAAAAAAACACTAGCGGCCAGGATAACTTTGACGAGTTATTCATGGGGGTTGTTTGGATGCATAAAATTAGAAAATTCACGATTTAGAAGATCTGTTGTTTGGTTTTCTTGTTAATATCATGGTTTTACATTTAGGTGTCTGATTAGCCTTGTCAATTTATATTTTGGGGAGATAGTTTTGGATTAATTTCTCAAATTCTTTTGAAATAGTTGAGATTGAACGATCAAAACAATCCAATGAACATCACCAAATTGGATGTTTCAAATCAAGTATACTACAGAAAAGATTCAATCATGGATCCGAGCCATTCATTATGGGTTGCGCCATTGATTGTCCATCACTCTCAAAGACTGCTTTGAGTTGATGATACTAACCATCTGATCAATGGCTAAGAAAATGGACAGTTCTTATGGACCAAAATAGAGAGTTGGACTACTGGCATGGACCGTCCATTATGTGGGCCCCCCTTTCATTGTCCATCCAGTCTAAAATTGACTTTGGTTGGTTAATCGACCAATGATGAACAATGGATGTCTATGATACTGTAAAAGGTCCAGTTATTGATTTGGATTGTTCAAGATGCATGGCCCATATTTTACGATCCATCCCCTTCCAGATAGTCACCATGAATTATGATCTCGATCAACTGTAAGAAATTAGGGATCAATATTCGTTATATTACAAGAAGACACCTGTCAGTGATCTAGATTGCCCGTAGTGTGGTGGCCACCTTTCATTTTTGGTTCTTGAATAATCACATGGATCTTGATCTTATTTCAAAGGCCATGAAGAGGATGATACATATTTATTATACCAGAAAAACGCTTGATATTGCCTACCATATGGATCCCACCTTTTATTGCCCATACCTCTTAGAAGTTCTTTTGCTTGGATGATGCTAAGCCTTCCAGCGCTTGCTCGGAAACTTGAGAGTCCATATTGATTATACTAGAAATGGTAATTGATTTGGACCTTTTATTGTATGGGTCCACCTTTGATTTTCTCCGTAAAATCATATGATGTTCTTAACTATCTAACCAATGAATAGGAAATGGATGGTGGATATTTGTTATATTAGGAAAGTTCCTATCAATGATTTCGATGAGCAACCTAACTTTGAATCTCGATCCTTCCCCAAAACTGACCTTGATAAGATGATCTTAATCATATGAGCAATGACTATTCCTGACCAAAAACTGACTTTGATAAGATGATCTTGATCATATGATTAATGGCTATCAAATTAGACAATCCATTTCTATTATAATAGAAGTTTTGATCATTGATCTTGAACATGCATCATGTGGGGCCCACCTGCGATTGCTCATCCCTCCCAAAATTCACTATGACCCAATGATCCTAACTAACCAATCAATGGCCTGAAATGATCGATCAATACATATCATGATAAAGTTTTTATCATTGATTTGGACCATCCATTAGGTGGGGATTCACCTTTGATTGCTTCTATTAACAGTTACTTTGATTGATGATTCTAACGATAAAATCAATTGCCAAGAAAATAGATGGTTCATATCGATTGTAATAGAGATTCCATCAGTAATGTAGATCATTCACGATGTGGAACAGAACATTTGATTGCCCATCCCTCTATATGGCACTGGATATGATGATCCTAAACATCTGATCAATGGATGAGAAATGGGGAGTCTATTTTATAATTTTAGAATGCGCATCCATGATCTAAACCCCCCATCATGTGGGGCACACCCTTCACTGTTGATTCCTCAAAAAAAAAAAGAAAAAAAAAAAAAAAAAAGAGTTTGTTCCAATGATCCTACAACATTTGATCAATGACTACAAAATGGACAGCTCGTATCTATTTTACTGAAAGGGGGTGTAACCATTGTCCATCATGTGAGGACAGGCTTTTAACCGCCCATACCTCCCAAAACTGATCTTGATCTATGATGCAAACCATCTTAATTAATAGCTTGGAAACTTGAAGGCAATGGCGATTATATTAGGGAGCGCTTTGATTTGGAACTTTGATGATGGGTGGTCCAAGTTGATTGCTTGCCCCTCACAAAAATCAGCTATTTGATAAATGACAGGAAAAATGAATATTTTGTAGTGGATTACCATTCTTTAGCTTTACATAAAGAAACATGCGATGTCCTGAATTCGCGTTGGGGAGCTTTTTTCTTTAACTGGCAAGTTCAGGATTTACATCCGATGATTAAAGGGAAAAACAACCGACGGTCTTTCTTAAAGTTTAGAGATTACCCAAACAAAAAATCAAAGAAAGAAAACAAGGGGGCAAACGAAAGAGGTGGTTCGATGGTATACCTGCTTATTAGAAGTCCTAATGACACGTTATTTTCATTTATCATTATTTGGAGATCTGGCACGTGCCATGCATGTAGGGAGAGTAAGAGCGAAAGAGGTGGAGGGAAATGTGCGGGCTACTTGCAGGAAGAGGGTCTGGACTACTCACGAGAAGACAAGGGGACGGTAATTTGAATTGGGGGACCTATGTTTTGTGGGGCCAGTAAGATTCATTATTTTCACAATCTCATGCCAGGACACGAATCCAAAGTATATTCGAAACTCAAGTGGGCCACGCCCGTTGAAACATTGTGCATGGAAGCACCCATCATTAAACGTTCTTGGGGAAAATAGCGCTATTCACATGCCATCCAAAGCTTATTCACAATGCGATTCCCAGCTGGATGAGCCTAAACCAAAACTGATGTGGTTCCTGAAAAGATTTCAATGTTGGGCGTTTGAGATTTGAATCTGCCAAAATTTTGAGATCATACAAAGCTTGCTCGATTGATGGATGTAGTAGATATAACACAAACATTATGGTGGGTACAATAGAGCTTTGTATTGAGGAAGAGAGGCTGAAGGGATGAGAGAGTAGAGAGCTTACTAAACACAGAGATGGGTTCTTTGCACGGGTGAAATATGAACAATACTTTGGATAACAAACACATGTTTTATTTAAAATACTCGTGCCTTTCTTGTGTTCCTTCGTTGAAATGTATAGAGAGAAAGGGCCTTTTTGAGCAGGTAGAATCTAAGCCCTTGAGGGGCATTTTTAGGTGAAATCAGAACCATACAGTGGACAATAGTCACAATTTTCATTTCCCAAAATACCCCACTTAGTTTACTTAGTATATATTTTCTCTCCGTTATTTTGATATTCAAAACTCCCACAGAAAACAAATTCCAGGGATAAAATAGACCAAATGCTACTTATGTAATATATGATATAATTATTGTTATTATTGTTGTTATGGTTATTATTATTATCATCATCATTATTGTTATTATTGTTCTTCCCATATCCTTTGTTCCTGCCCTATTTGTCCCCGATATCCCATAAATATGTTAGTGGCTGTTGGGTAAGCTTCAACTGGCCCTATGACAGTGAAAAGGAATGCACCAAAATACAGTATAGTTCATATCTTAATAGGGGCTGATATGTTCGGAGATCTTTCCAATGGTTTTAGAATGACTTGTATACATGATTCTGAATATTGTATGGGGGTGTGTCGGTTTGGGTCCTATATCGGTGCTGCCCCATATCCACCGAATCCATTATAGAGCCCATTTTAAAATGGGACAACAGCCCCAGTAATGTGTATGGTATTGAGCCAATATGGATACGATGTGCTCATCAGCTGGTACAATATGGATATTTTAAGCTATGTTCTTAGACGTGTGATAGCTTAGAAGTTTACAGACGTTTCTGACTTCTTAATTATTCATTTATTTATTTGAAAAAAATAAATAAATGAGGGAAGGTTTGCCCTGAATGGCAAGGAGGGCACCAAATAGACCCTAAGGTGGGGTTCTCCTCTAAAACCAGGGTGCTTATGATATAATGAGCAAGCAGCGATGGGGCATGATGAATGCATGTTTCAACTTTCAAGATGGTAATTGGATCTTGTAATTCCTTGTTATTATGTGTATAGGGACCAATAATATGGTTTAATGGTCTCTAATGCACCTAATAAATAGGTGCTTCAAGCCGCATTAATGAAGTGGATGGGGCCCACTTGTGCGTCAGATTTATCTTCACCATCTGAACGGCAGTTGAATGATCAATTAATACTGTGATTACAGTTGTCATGGTATTGTCAAATGGCAGTTGGGAACTGTTGGCAGACCGGCCTGTTTTTGGGAGGACAATTTCACAATTGGCTGTCTGATAAATGTCTCATTTCCATCCACACGCGACATGTGATCATGTCCTGTGTTGATAGGGCTGTGTGTGGTGAGGGCGGGCTTTAGGAGTAGCCCATCTTAATTCTACTCCGCGGTACATGCCAGAGTCGCATATCATTGTAAGATCCGGGTCATTCATCAGGTGGAAGCCCCTTTGAATGTAACCTGGCCCAAAATCAGGTTGTTTCATCATGTTAAGTGGGCCATATCAGGTGGTAACGTGCATGTGGCCCATCTGATGGAGATATTTATGATCATGGTGACCCACGTTTGAGGGGGCCAGGGATAAGTACTCGTAAGAGAAAGAAACGCCCCCGCCTCCTGAAAGCCTACATTGGTCTGCATCTATCGGAAGGCGATTGCGTACTGAGTAACTCACTATGGTACTCAGTACGCTAAGTGTACTGAGTAAATGCTGTGGGGCCCACCGTCATTCATGCATTGTATCAACTCCGTCCATCTGTTTTATCATATAAATTTATGGCTTTGGTCTAAAGATTAAGCCTATCCAAATATCAAGTGGACCACACCACCCGAAATGGTGTGAATTGAAGTCTACCGTTGAAAAGTTCTTGGGGGGGCCACAGAAGTTTTAGATCAAGCTGATATTTGTGATTTCCCTTCATCCATGTTCGTGTGATCTTATGATAAGTTTGGATGACAAATAAACATCACTGGGGCTTGGAAAGGTTTCAACGGTGGAAATCAATAATTCCACTGTTTCATGTGGTATGGTCTACTTGAGCCTTTTTTATACTTCAATTTTGAGCAGAACCCTTGAAATGATCTGGAAAAACGGATGGACGGCGTGGATAAACCACATGAATTCACAGTGGGCCCAACAGAGTACGGTAAGAGCGTACTGAGTAACTCGGTAGGCAATCCGATTCCGCATCTGTCCGCCAGAAGGCCGTCACTCATCTTGGTTGGGAAGCGGATTGCGTAGTAACTTACTACGCCTAGCGTACTGAGTACTGTGTAAACTCTGTTATGTCCACCATGATTTATGTATTTTATCCGCACCGTCCATCTATTTTACCTGAAAATTTTAGGGCTTGAGCCCAAAAATGAAGCATATCCACTATTCAAATGGAGCATACTTTGAAAAATGCTTTGGGGCTACAGAAGTTTTGAATCAGGCTTATATTATTATCTTATGAACAAGTTGGATGACAAATAAATATCACTGTGGGGCCTTTGAAAGGTTTCAACGGTAGAAATCATTATCCCCACTGTTTCCGTACGAACAGTGGTATGATCCACTTGATATTTGGATATGCTTCAATTTGGGGCCAACCCCTTAAATTATATGGAAAAACGGATGAACGGCGTGGATAGAGCACATGTATTCAACGTGGGCCCAACTGAGTTTACTCAGTACCATAATAGCCTACTGAGTAACTCAGTAGGTAATCCGATTTCTTTTGGATGGGTTTTAACGCAAGTAGACGGGTTGATCAACGGCTCAGGTTTTATGCTTCATCACGATGAAGCCTATGATGCCAATGGTTTCCTTAAATGAGCCGTGGGTCCTGCACGTGAAAAATGAAAATCCGCACGTGATGCACGAACCCTCGACTCTCGGCACGCGCATTGTACGACATTAGGAAAGCTAATCGCACTATATCTACCCTGCACTTACCTTCCATGTGATAACGAGGCACACGTGCAAGATCACTGCTGGCCGTCATGCGACTAAATTAACGAAGAGCTGGCTGCGTCTTATGAGAAAAAAAAAAAAAAAAAAAAAAAAAAAAAGACGAAGAAAGAAGCGAGGTTGTTCATCGGTTTGCCTGGATGAGCTGTTCTGGTCTTACACGCGTGACACGTATCCACGTGTGAGGCGAGTGAACTCGAGTATCTATGCATGGATTGAACTCATGAAACTATGGTGCAAACAGGGCTGCGACGGAGGGGCCGCCGGTGGTTCAGATGACGATTTTCTACGCTGGTAAGGTAAACGTCTATGAAGGCGTGCCCCCTGACAAGGTAACTCAGCCCTCTCCCTTTTCTTCGTCAGTTTCCGGCGAGAATCTGTATGGTGCCCGTCTTTCCGACGCGTTGGATTGCGTGCACGATTTTTTATTTATTTATATTTCCTTTTATTCTTCAGGCGCGGCTGATAATGCAAATCGCGGGAAGCCCCAACAGCTGTCCACCTTACGAGACGGCAGCCGGATATCAGGGGACGCGTCCGTTTCCAAGCCGTCTACCTTCAGAAACTGTCAGAACTGGGCCGCCGGCTTCTCCACCGTTGGTTAGAGTCATTAATTCTCCAACGTCTCAGCAGCAAGCGGGTACGTACGTACGTCAGCTCTTCTCACTTGCAAAAAAGAAAAGGTAGGTCAGCACCACCGAGCACCAAATCACACGTGCTGCGGGATCTTGCCAGTGGAACTTGCTTGCGTGAGGTTGGGTAATTTTTTGTCAGCACGTATGAAAGATCCTATCCATAAGTCAATTGAGTCACTCGTGTGTTGGTTAAGAACTGTCAATGTTGCTCACGGTGGGCCACTCACACATGACCCCCGGTTCTTGCATGAGTGTGCCATGTTGTGCTGCTATGCAATTGCATATTCAAGGAAGAGGCTTCACCATGATTAATCATGTGTAAAGTTTACACACCTGCAAAAGATTATAAGAAAGCGGCTATGGGTCGGATCTGGGTTGGCCCAGGCCCTCTGTTTGATAAGGGGTCAACAATTCTGTCATGAACCCAGCCTACAAGCCATTACCCTGTGGCTTGACACCACCCACTGAAAATTCATCAACCCCAAGACCCGCACCATTTAATCACAATTAGTATGAGCTCAACCGAGCCAAATTGACCAAGGCATGACCACGCGTGGGTAAGAATTAAATATGAGGCTTAGGGCCTGTTTGGGAGCGTGGATTGGAACCCCCAGGATTGGCAACCCCCAGGATTGGAAACCCCCTGGATTGGCAATCCTCTCGGTGTGTTTGGCACCAGGGATTGTGAATCAACTTTAATTCAAAAATACCTATATATGGCATATTTACAGGGGTTTGAATTTAATTACTAAAATCAACTTTAATATCCCCAATTAGTGAGATATATAATTTTGACACTATGGTTGTGATAAGCCCGCTAAAATATATGTTTTTCCTAAAAATGATGAAATTCCAAGTCTCAGATGGACCGCAAGCACAAGATCATGTCTGAGTGACTAACCAACGATTTTTAATCATTAATTAATATGGACAATGTTGGGACGGTGCTGGATAATATTTGGACGGTGCTGATCTACATGAATAATGTTTGGACGGTGCTGATCATCGTTAGTGGGCCATGTGCCTAGTAGAATGATAGTGTACAGTGACATACATTTATGCTTGCAACTATTGAAACGATTTTAGGTGTAATCCAAGCTCTCACCGTGGATTACAAACCCCCTCAAAGAGGGGATTGGAAACCCCCTGGATTGGCAATCCCTAGTTGCTTTATGCTGCCAAACAACCAAGGGGATTTGAAACCCCCTCCAATCCCCTCCAATCCCCTCCAATCCAAGGTGCCAAACGACCCCTTAAGGTATGCCCGCCACTAAGGGATATTGGTTAGTTGATATCAAAAATATGAGGCTTAAGGTATGCCCGCCACTAATGGATATTGGTTAGTTGATATCAATGAACATGCATACATCATTTGCAAGGTTGTCAAGGGTTCGAGCTAACATGGTCTAGGTTTTGTCAATTTCAGGTCTTGTTCTTTAAGACCTACACCCGGATCCGATGAGGTTGCGTCACTTGTTGGGTACCCATCTGGTCTCTAGATTTAGCTATCTAGTTGGGTGAAGGTCAAATAAGTACATTTACATGGTTTGGCCTACCTAATGGATGGAATAAATCACACTTGTGCCGCTTTTACATTGACAAATGCTTTGTTTGTAAATGGGCTCTATGTATGTGGCTTAGGAAACCTCATTTCATTGTTAGAGCGTTTACATGGTTGAGCCTATCTAATGGATGGAATAAATCACACATGCCACTTTCACATTGACAAATGCTTGGTGTGTAAATGGGCTCTAGCATGTGGCTTAGGAAACCTTATTTCATTGTTAGAGTAATATATATAATATAATATATATATATATATATATATATATATTATATATATATATATATATATATATATATATATATATATATAGAATATATATATAATGGTCCCCTGCAAACTGTTGCGTAGGGGAATTACGTGCGCCCAAAGGTCCGAACGCAATACTTCTCTCTCTAGTGTGGCCGTTGTCTCGAAAACTTAACAGAAAAACTGTGGAATGCTCACCTTATTTTTGCTTAGCCAATGGGCATGTGCTAGTGAAATCCACTTCGACCACTACATGCGCCATCCCTTGTTAGGCCTTAGTTCCGGAAAAAATAGCTTGACCCATGATTCCAGTAGGCCTCGTAAGGAAAACAACTGGGAGAAGAATTCATACTTGATTTTCAACAAGGCCCACTGTGATGATTATTTGAAATCCACTCAAATCATTATATTCCACACTAAAATTTAGGCATGGGGCCTAAAATTCAAGCCATTTGTGATTCAAGGGGGCTACACCACGAGAAACAATTTGGAGTGTGGGCGTCCCGCTATACGTTGTTTTTAATTGTATAATCCATTGTATCACAGATTAGGCTGTTTACTTGGATTGCATAGTAGAACACAATGTCCCTATTTGTATACATGGCAAAATTCCATGGACCTATCATGATATATGTGCTTTTATCCATACTGTACATTCAATTTTCCAGATCATTTTAGGGCATGAGACAAAAAATGAGGCAAATCGAATGCTCAACTGGACCACACCATAGGAAACAATGGGGATTTAACATCAACCATTGAAAACATCTTGAAGGCCACAGAAGTTTTGGATCAAGCTGATATGTGTTATCACTTCATTCATGTCTGTGCGACCTTATGAACAGGTTGGATGACAATTAACATCATGGTAGATCCTATGAAGGTCTCCATGGTGGGCGTCATTATACCCATTGCTTCTTGTGGTGTTGTCCACTTGAGCTTTGGATCTACCTTATTTTTTCGATCATGCCCAAAAATGATCTAGAAAAATGAATGGACTTCGTGGATAAAACACATACGTCATAGTGGGGCCATAGAGGTTTGCCAAATGGTACGAACCTCTGTGTTGTGTACTTCACTATGAAATCGGAGACTACGTAAGGGGAATTAAGAGGCCTATGCTGGTATGTTGGAGGTTTACGTATGGCCCTTTACCTGGCAAGGCATATGCTTAAGGTGGGTGAATGTGATTTTTTTTTTCCAAAATATATTCCTATCATCTTGTGCATGACTCAATTTTAATTCTACAACTCAAAAACAAGCACCGTTGATGACTCAGGTGGACCACACAGTCGAAAATAGTGTACAAAGTGACGACCATTCTCCAAACTGCTTCCCTTGGTGTGGTCCACTTGAATTAGGTATAGGCTTGATTTTGGGGCCTTAGGCCTAAACTTTTGTGTGGCGTCTAATGGCATGCGTTGATTACATATAATCATTAAGATAGACCTTATTAAAAAATCAATAGCGCACGTACGTCTCTCCCAACCCTTTTGCATGAGACCTTGTGCGCATGCAATTCCCTGCGCGACGGTTCGTAGGAGATCATTCCTCTCTCTTTCTCTCTCTCTCTTCTCTCTCTATATATATATATATAATGTTTCTATTAAAACTAACTGGATCCAAACTAATGGACCTAACTCGATTTTTCCAAACTAATGGACCTGAAAAGATGATTTTTAAGTGGACCAAAAATGTAAGACCCAGATAGGACATACTTGCATGCATAGTCAAAATAAACTTTCATTGCTGAATTTTCCTTTTAGTGATAATTTTGTGGCACCATTTAAAGTCTAGGACCATTCTGCCATTGCGATCTCTTATCAAGACTGTTCGTGGTGCAGCTGGCTGATGGGAAGGATCAGCTAAATGGTGGTAAGTGACGCAGGGATGAACGTGATGAGGATAACTAATTCGAATCCACAGAGCTTCTCTGGACTCCTCACAGAGACTTCTCGAATACACGAGGAAAGAAAATAGAAATAAATTCTAAGAAATTCGAAATTGATTAATTGATTACTAAAAATGAGTTCACAACCCTTTAAATAGGGGTACCAAGCAATGGGAAAGAAATCAGAATCAAACTACAACTAAAACTCCTAGAAATCGCGACTTACTATAAAATAGTAAACTTACTATTTATAGACGGTCGTGATGTCTACTAGTGCGCAAGGTTTTCGACCAAAAATAGTAAGTGTCCTATTTGGCTTCACCAAACCGTTCTCCTAATTATTCTAAGCTCTTTTCACGTTGGACGCAACTCCTAAAGCCCGACGGATGAAGAGTTATAATCAAACTGAAACTTACTATTTATAGTAAAAATGAAATTAAAATAGGGAAACAACCGTCGATCCAGGGGTTTCTCGCAATTCCGGGCGTCGCAACCTAGCGTAGCGAGGTTGGTTGGCTAAAGTAGCTTGTTCTACCCCAAAATCATATATTTTAAGTCAGGTAACTCATTCCGGATTGCGAGATACGTCCGATCTAAGGTTCGACGGTCCGGATCACTTCTATCGTCGATCGGGCCTTTTCTGATCCATCTTGGCCATGAAACAGTTCGCGACCCGCTCTACATCAGTAAGGATCCCAAGCGTATGTACCTCCAAGCTAAGCACAAGAATCACAAGTAGAAAGAGACAATCTAGAAATTTTATTCAATTCAAAGGTGCAATGATAATACTTATCCCAAGTCCTTATATAAGCTCTTAAAACATACAAATAAGGAAAACTCATAATGTTTTTGATATCCAATGACTTATTACAAATATGAAAAAAGAAATAAAAGAGATAAGAATGTATTTAAAATATTTGACCAACGGATTATTTATAGCTAGTTGATTGATTTTGCTAGGTAATTACCTAAATAGGTGGCTTTGACCTTTTTATTGATGGGCTGGCTATTGGGCTTAAGCTTACTGGGCCTGACCATGGCCCATCGGTCGTGAGCCCATATTAGCCTGCATTAGTCTTCTCCTGCTTGAAAGAATTCAACTCTGGCGAGTTAATAACCTGTTATTGCTCATAGAGGTCAGGATTTAGATGTTGGAAATTGTGGCTATGATTCATGTACCATCGGAGAGAGGTCACCCTTGCAAACGGATGAGAAACTTCTCGTAAGCACCTTAGTGCATGGAGGCGATCTAGTTATCGAGAACATCAACGATCATGTTTGTAGGTGGAAAAATGGTTGGAAGTGTGATGGCTTGTTCTTCGATACCATAATCGTCAGTATGGTGTCCATGATAGATTGAAAAATCTTTCACATTGAAAGTAGGATTGATTGGTAAATTTAGTGGAAGATCTAAAACGTAAGCAGTGGCAATCTTCTTTGTGATTTTGAACAGTCCCGCATTGCTAGGTTGGAGCTTTTTTGAAGTGTCAGGGGGCGACCGTTTAGGACAAATATGGGCCATAATCATGTCACCTTCCCCAAAATCAATAAAGCGACGTCTTATATCTACTTGTTGCTTATAACTTTCATTACTTGCGGTGATAATGCGTTGAACTTCGTCATGCACTTGCTGCATATGGTGGACGAAGTTATCAACTTCCGCGCTTGGTCTCGATTCTATAGGTAGAGGACCAAATCGACCGAAAGACGTGATTGCATACCAGTTACTGCTTCAAAAGGTGACATCCTTGTGGACCTGTTGACTAAGTTATTATAAACAAATTCATCCATGGGTGTTACTAGGTCCCGTGTAGCTATATGATCATAGACAAGACACCTTAGTAATTTGCCTAAGCTACGGCTGACTACTTCTGTTTGACCATCGGTATGAGGGTGGTAGATACTAGAGAACTGAAGCTTGATTTTCTTTGCTGCCCAAAAAGTTTTTCAAAAATAACTCCTGAACTCAGCATCACGATTAGACACAACTGTCTTCAAAAGCCCATCAAGATGAACCTCTCGAAAGAATAATTGAGCGATCTTGAGAGTGTCTACTGTATTCGAGCATAGTATGAAATGAGCCATCTTTAAAAGTCGATCAACCACCATAAATACTGAATCAACTTTTCGAGTGGCATTTGGTAAACCCAGGATGAAGGATATGCTAAGATCTTCCCACGGAGCATGTGGGATTGGCAGTGGCAGTGGTTGATACAATCCACTGTTTTTCTTTTGATCCTTAGTAAGTTGGCAAAACCCTGCATAACTGGTAGATTTTTGCGACATTTGATTTTAGATGAGCCCAGAAATATTTATCTCTAATAAAGGCTAGGGTCTTATTGTGGCTCAAGTGACCAATACACCTACCGGCGTGTAACTCCCTCACAACATACTCATAGATGGATGTATTGGGTAGACAAAGTTACATTCCTCAGAATAAGTAGCTCTCGTATAACCTATCGTCGTGTTATGTGGGTGTCTCGTAAGCTCTCGTATAAATATTTGCATCAACAACCTGATTGTCCTTGCTTATGATGAATGACAAAAGAAAACTGCTGAAGTTAAGCGTTCCACGTAACACGACAAGCATTTATCTTTTGCTGAGAGTTTAGGTACTTAAGTGCTTCATGATCAGAATAAATGATAAGCTCCTTGCCAACCAAATAGTGACGCCAATGCCGTAAAGTCTAAATAACGGCATAAAACTCAAAGTCATAGGTGGAGTATCGCTACTTTGTATTAGAGACCTTTTCGCTAAAGAAAACTATTAGATGGCCCTCCTAACTAAGAACTCCACCAATGCTCATAACTCACCTCAAATACCTTCTCAAAGTCAGAAAAGCGTAAAATTGTAGCTTCAGTCATCTTTCGTTTGATCCTATCAAACACTCGTGTTGCTACATTTGCCTATCTAAATTCCTTTTGTTTCATACAATTGGTGATCAGGGCCATGATGTTGCTGAAATTTTGCACAAAACGTCTGTAAAATATAGTGAGGCCATGGAAACTGCAAACTTCATAGATAGTGGTAGTTGTCGGCCAATCAACAATTGCATTCACCATGGCAGGGTCCACATCTACACCTTATGACCAAACAATATACCCTAAGAAGTTATACTTTTTAAATTTGATGTAAAAGCACTCGTGATGAAAGATTGTGAAGTTAAGACTTAAGTGATTGAGGTGCTCCTTTCCTGACTTACTGTAGATAAGAATGTCGTTAAAATAGATAATGACAAACTTACCAACAAAAGGGTGCAACAATTGGGTCATGACACGCATGAAAGTGCAAGACGTGTTTGTTAGACCGAATGGCATAACTAACCCCTCTTAGAGACCATCATTTGTCTTAAATGCCGTCTTCCATTCGTCATCAGGTCGGATGCGAATTTGGTGGTATCCACTGCGAAGATCAATCTTGGAGAAAATGCTAGTACCTGGCATCAAGTCCATCATATCATCAAGTTGATGGATGGGAAAATGTTACTTCACTGTGATTTTGTTAATAGCTCGCCTGGCGACGCACATTCGCCAACTTCTATCCTTCTTGTTAATAAGGAGGGCCGGCACCACACATGGGCTTATGCTCTCTCGGATTTATCCCTTTCTAAGCAACTCATCAACTTAACGCTTCAACTCGGCATGCTCGGCAGGACTCATCCGATATACTGGTAAGTTGGGTAAGGATGCTCCGGGAACCAAATCTATAGTGTGTTGAATATCCTGTAGCGGAGGCAACTCCTCGGGCAAATTATCGGGGACTAAATCTTAAAAGTCATGTGGCATAGATTTGACTTCATCAAGAATAAGCTCATCTTGGTCAATAACAGGCTCCCACACCTATTTTGTAACTAGAGTGATGCGGGACCATTAACCACTTGCTCTAAAAGCTCAAACTGTTAGAGTATGACGAATTAATCCCTTTATCTCATAGCCTAGGACCCACATCTCATGGGTTTTAGGACCTTGGCTGAACCCCCTTCGTGGGCCCCAAATCACATGGGCCGCCAACCCCGAGTGTGTCCCCGCATCCCACGGGCTACCCCACTCGAGCCCGGTGTGAAATACGCATTAATCGCCCCTGGTAAGGAGTCTCGAACACGAGACCTCCTCCGTGGGCCGCACTCACCCCGAGTGTGCCCCTGCATCCCACAAGCGACCCCACTCGAGCCCAGTGTGAAAATGCCCCTGCATTATAGGGCAAACATTACGCCTTTCTCCTTTCTTTTTTCTTCAAACTTCTGCATGGTGAGAATACAGGATGTTAAAAGAGTAGTCGATGTCGACAATGAGGGCATAGATGAAGGATGTGATGTAGGTTGTTATGGGCGAGTAAGGATATGATGACCTCGCCATAAGAATGTATGTATGTTTAGTTTCATTGTAGCTTTGTACCTTTCGGTTAAAGAGCCAAGGTCGGCCGAGAATGATGTGGGTGATATTCATCGGAATTATGTCACACCAAATATCACTCAACGTCACTTGCAGTTTCAGTAAGAGGGTCCTCTAGCTATGAAGCAGGTTCTACATAGGGTCGTTCCATCTCGATGTGTTCATTATAATACTCATGGTCGTTCGGGTAGTAGGGATCCTCATTATTGCAGTAATGGAGGTTCTTGGCTTGCAGACACTCGTTAGAAAAGTGCCTTATCTGTCCGCATTGGTAATAGTCAACACCTCGTTGTTCTCTTATGACAGAAGGATTAAGATTAAGACCTTGCCTCCTAGTGTCATGTTCCTGCAATGCCGGTTGCTTTTGGTATGAATTTTGTGGCAGCGGGCATTGCAATGGTTGAGGCTGCCTTATGTGATGGAATGGGCTAATTGTGGGGGTTTTAATGGGCTGGAATAAGGCTGATTTTGGAGGTGTTAATAGGTTGGAATATGGCTGATTTTGGGGGATTTTAATAGGCTGGAATGGGGCTGATTTTGGGGTTTTAATGGGATGGAATGGTGCTGATTTTGAGGGTTTTAATGGGCTGGAATATGGCTGATTTTGAAGGTTTTAATGGGTTGGAATATGGCTAATTTTGGGAGTTTAATGAGCTGGAACGTGGTTGGATTTTTAGGGTTTTAAAGGAAAAGGGGTGTAGTTTTATGATTAAAGAATTTTGGAAATAATAATATCAAGATTGTTTTTGATCCAGGAGTTTAACCCTGCCGTTTGAACATTATGGGGCCGTTACGATCTTTATGGGGGGCGTAACGGGCTGTTACGGAGGCTATAATAGCCTTTACGGGTAATTTTTTTCATAATGGCCATTACAGCCTTTACGACCTCGTAACGTGTAACAGTTGCCACTGTTACCTTTACATAACGTCATTTACGGCCCCGTAATGGCCTTTATGGTACATCATCAGTGTAGTCAACTGCGACCTAGGCACACGCCTAGGTGTTTTGGGCCTATTACACTTTGCTTGGACCTTGGGTGTGTGTGCGTGGTGTGGGTGTGTGGAGAGTGAGAGAGAGAGAGAGAGAGAGGAGAGAGAGAGAGAGAGAGAGAGAGAGAGAGAGAGAGAATGCTCACCTTATGTGAGCACCTATGCACACATGTCATGGGCACATAATCTAAACGGTCCACATGATGCAGCACCCTTGAAACCTCACAAGCCCAACTTTCAGCCCGATACATAACTCTCACCTTATGTGAGCACCTGTGCACACATGTCATGGGCACATAATCTGAACGGTCCACATGATGCAGCACCCCTCGAAACCTCACAAGCCCAACTTTTAGCCCGATACATAACTCTCACCTTATGTGAGCCCCTGTGCACACATGTCATGGGCACATAATCTGAATAGTCCACATGATGCAACACCCCTTGAAACCTCACAAGCCCAACTTTCAGCCCGATATATAACTCTAGTGGGCCATGGCAAAAGGAAACAATTTCCTCCCTTGATTTGCATTTCTATTTGCTATGGCCCACTAGAGTTTTGGATTAGGCTGGAAATTGGGCTCGTGTGGTTTCAAGGGGTGCCGCATCATGTTGACTGTTCAGATTATGTGCCCATGACACGTGTGCAAAGGTGCGCACGGGTTCTCTCGTAAGAAGGTGGGCAGGTGAGCATTGGATTTTATTTCGTATTTCGGCAAATTTTCTAATTTCTTTTGGCATTAAAGATTGAGATATTTTTCTCCCGTATTCTAAAGAACTTTTCTCATTTCTCTCTTCTTGATTTCTTTCTTCTAGTAATGTGTTTGGGTCATCGCATTGGACTTCTAGATAGCATTTTGAGCGTACAAGAGATAAGGTGAATTGAGGATTTTGGGGGAATTGGAAAATTTAGGTTAAGGGGATTTTGAGATTTTGAATAATTGGATTATAGGGTTTGGAATTTTCGTGATCTTGGTAAATTTTGTGGTTTTGGATAGGTGAATTAGGATGGTTTGTGAAAAAAAGGGAAATTTAAGGCTAGGATTTGGAAAAATTAGAAAATTGGGATTTAGAATTGAGGAATTTGCTTGGGAATATAGGGTTTTAGGTGAGGTAGATTTCAATGGTATTGTGTTTGATTATTTTAAGAAATCATCTTATATTTATAAATAATTAAATATTAATAGTTATCGTTAAAAAAATTAAATTTTAATAGTTATTATATAAAATTAAAAATTGAGCCTGGAAGGTAAAGGCATGTGCTTAGGCATTTCAGGCGCTACACACCTACATCTGGTGCCTTCAACTACACCATTGACACTTGATAGTTCCAATCCCATATGCACATGACCAAATCACAGGGCACATATTGAATTGGTTGTTGCGTGGTGCACACTGCCTCCTTTCTTTTGGAAATGGATTTCTTAATCCAACCACACCTGACCCTCGATAGCTGTTGATTTGCTATTTTATTTTATTATATATTTTTAAATTCTGTGGTTATTTATTTATTTTTTTGTTTTTATTGTGCAGGGAAAATGCCTCAACTTTACCGGGAGAACACCGATGAGAGGAAAATGTCACGCGAAATTGATTGTGGTAAGGATGGGTACTGACTGTCCCAAATTTTATCGCAAATGGAAATGCCACTTTGCTTCAAGGTGGTGCCTTGTCTCTCAGGATTTTCTTTTTCTTTTTTAACTTTTTCAATTGATTCATGCTATGTTTCAGTTCAATGTTTTAAACATCGGACCACCAAACTGGATGCGCTGTGGGTTCATTCTAAACCAGTTGAACTGCCAGTCGGAACTAGCTTAAACCATGACATGGCATCCTTGAAATACTGTCACATGCATATTTCACAAAAACTGCTGCTTCACACCATTCCTATTCCGGTTTATAATGGTTCAGCCTGGTCTGAACAATTTTTTGAGGTATTAATCACTCGCAATGGATCCAGGCCAAAAAGATCCTGGTCAGGCTGCACAGATTAGCTTAGTTTATAAAACACTGCTTCAGTGTGTTACAAAGGGTTGTATTTTTTTATTTTTTATTTTTACACACGCACACACACGCTTACACACGCACACACACCCCACACATGCACGCTGTGGGATTTCACCACTGGTGGGTACTCGAACCCTTGACCCGGTGTTGAAACTCCTGGGAGTCTACCACCCAGGTAAGAGTAAGGACCCGGGTGTTACAAAGGGTGTTGAAACTTCAGTGTGTTACAAAGGGTTGTATAACTGTAAGAAAAAAGAACTCTTTAAGTAACAGTCTACAATGGTATGACAGGCCACACATGCCAACATCCCCCAGATTGTGTGAACCACTGAGAAGGGATGTAGCCACATATCCACGTTCTTGGGTAATATCCAAACCGTTCAATTTTTCCCTTGAGTTTCAATTGTTTACCACCATCTTCAGAACAGTATTCATGAAACGATCTTTTTGACCATCCCTGTAATGCTATGAATTGTTAGGCCTGGATATTCTGATCAGTGTTAGTTTTGGGGTATCTCTAGAATTTGGACAGCTTGGATGGACGTAAATGTGTGCCATGCATATAGTGGGTTAGGATGTAGATGATCTATTCATGTTGAGGTCCGCTTGATGGGCATACTGATCATTGTACCAGTGGAGGAGCTTCTGAACTGTGTAAAGCACATGTTTCTAGAATTATTTAAAAAAATAAATAAATAAATAAAATTGCTGCTGCTTCTTCTCCAGGCCTTGCTGGGCTAACAGAGTAAAACACCATAATCATATGTAAGTTAACATCGTCTAAAACAATATTTTCACCATTTTGTTTTCATAGTATGTTGGGATCTGTTAACGATTTCTGGCCGGTGCATAGGTCGATGGTGAGGCTGGCATGAAGCTGACTACAAGGGAGGTCAAGAGGAAGATCTTTTCAGCGGAAAAGAGAAGTGCGATAGAACATTTATCTGTAGCTAGTAAAGGACGATGCAAGAGAAAGGATAGTTGAGAGGGACTACCAGGGCGGTGTTCGAGGTTTGGGGGAAGGATCACACTTATAGGGGGAGAGGGAGAGAGGGTTTCATAGGGGGAGAGAGCTAGAGGGGGAAGGTTGGGGAAGTAGGGAGGCTACGAGGGGAAGCAATGGGAAAGGAGGAGTTGGGTAGAGTGTAGTGATAAGGGGAATAGGAAGAAGATTTGCAAAGAAGGGGAGGACTTTCTAGAAATGGGAGAAGGGGAAGGGTGGATTGAGGTAAAAAACAAAAGGAAGGGAAAATATCAAGGCGCAAAGGTGGTTGTTAGGAATTATCAGACACCGGGCCATTTGGATCATAAATCATGTTGCTTAAGCAACTTTTGCCTGAAGTAGCTTATCTTGGTTTCTACTTATTCAATAGATAAGTATGTTTGGTAAATAACATACTTGTCAAACCAAAAGTAGAGAAGTTTGTTTGGTTTTTAACATCACATAAGTAGTTTTTAAATCTCTTATGTTAATCTCTCTTCCATTTTTTTTTTTGTCTTCCATTAAAATCTCTTCTAATTTTTACTTATTCATGTGGAGCCTCCACCTTAATATCCACTGTCCATATTGTGGGGTTAACCATTGATGTAGAGCGGGTCGCGGACAGTTACATGGCCAAGATGGATCAGAAAAGGCCCGGTCGACGATAGAAGTGATCCAGACCATCGGACCTTAAATCGGGCGTATCTCGCAATCCGGAATGAGTTATCTGACGTAAAATATATGATTTTGGGGTAGAACGAGCTACTTTAGCAACCAACCCTGCTACGCTGGGTTGCGCAACCCGGATTTGCGAAATACCCCTGGATCGACGTTCGTTTCCCTGTTTTAATTTCGTTTTTACTATAAATAGTAAGTTTTAGTTTGATTATAAGTCTTCATCCATTGGGCTTTAAGAGTTGCGTCCAACATGAAAAGAGCTTACGAAAATTAGAAGAATGGTTCGGTGAAGCCAAATAGGACACTATTTTTGGCCGAAAACCTTGCGCACTAGTAGACATCACGACCGTCTATAAATAGTAAGTTTACTATTTATAGTAAGTTGTGATTTCTAGTAGTTTTAGTTGTAGTTTGATTCTGATTTCTTTTCCATTGCTTGGTACCCCTATTTAAAGGGTTGTGAACTCGTTTTTATTCATTCATTAATCAAATTCGAATTTATTAGAATTTATTTCTATTTCCTGCTTTCTTTCCTCGTGGATTCGAGAAGTCTATATGTGGAGTCCAGAGAAGTTCTGTGGATTCGGAATAGTTATCCTCTTGAGGAAGACGGTGCTCGACCTCATGTCCTCCCCTGCGTCAACCATTGATCTGGGCCATGCAATATGTTGGGCCCACCTTGCCCTTGTCTTCAATGTAGACCATCCACCATGCGGGGCCTACCTTCAATATGGACCATCCACCTTGAAGGACCACCCATCAATGTGGTGGGCCATCCGTCATGTAGGGCCACTTTGGATGTGGATTGTCCATCATATTGGACTCTGGATGTGGATCATCTTTCATGCGGGGCCCACCTTTAATTGGATTGTCCATTCATCATAAGAGGCCAACATTTGATGTGGACCTTCCATTAGGTGGGGCTCACCTTGATGTGGGTTATCCATCAGTCAAGGACCGCCATCAATCTTAATCATCCATAGTGTGGGGCCCACCTTCAATGTCCACCACCCATCATGTGAAGTGATGTGGACTGTCCATCATGTGGGCTCCACCTTTGAAGTAGGCCATCCATCATGTGGGGCCTGCCTTGGATGTGGGTTGTTCATTATTAGGGGCCGACCTTTGATGTGCACCATCCATCATGTGGGGCCTACCTTGATGTGGGTTATCCACCATGTGGGGCCTACCTTAATGTGGGTTGATGGGGACATCACGCGCACACGCACGCCCCCCTACGCATGTACGCAAGGAGGGCCCCACCATCGATCTGGATCGATGACGACTTCCAGAAAGGGTCTCCTAGTTAGAGGACTGCGTTTTGGTTTGTTGGAGTGGACCCGATAGTCATATGAATCCCACCATGGGTTCTCATGATCGTGGCCTACTATTCTAATTAATTCAGTACTTTGGGTTTTGCTTATTATTGTTATTAGGAATATCATGGACGGTTTAGATTGCTTTGATTAATTGTTATTTTTTATTACTTCGCCTCCAAGTAATAGGTTGCGCACGTGGCGCGAGTTTTGGGGTATATGGTTTTATTATAAATAAACACCCCTTGTAGTCTTTTTTCTCATTGAAGATTAATAAAATTTCTGCGTTTTTTTCTGCTCCTCTAAATTTCTGGGTTGTGGAGATCTAATTGGGTGTAAAACTCTCCCTTCCTCGAAGGGCTAACTACCGTGGCGCGAAGCCACACCTATCCCAAATCTCCCCATCTCATATCTTCCATATTCACCTCTTCCTACAGTCATCTACGCTTCAAATCCACCCTCTATTGCAGCCGCTTTTCTCTCTACAACAAATTTTCGAAATTTGGCCCTGCAGGGGGCTAAAACTTCAACGGAGCACCACGCACAGACCGTGTATCGGATCGAGTTGAAATTCGGGGGTTTTGTAGCCCACCCTTGGCCGACTAGCCCCAAGGAGGGGGATTTTGGGTTCATGGGCCCCACACACGTGCGGGCAGGATCACACGCACATGCGTCTGGGCCATCGCTGTTGTCCACGAGTGTGGTGTTTCTCTGGTTTGTCTCTCTCCTCTCTTTCACTCCTCTTTCACCCAAATCCCTAACCCTAACCCTAAATTATTCAAATCCCCAATTTTATGTCTTTTCTTCAACCTTAGGATTCCTCGAATTGAAATCTGTGAATCCCTTGGATTGGAGAATTATTTATGTGCATGTGTGGAAGAATTTACCCTCCTTTGATTATTGTTTGGTCGATAATTTTGATTGATTCGGCCCCAGCGTGTGTAGGCCTGGATTCGCATAAGATTTCCCTTGATTGAGTGCTTGAACTTTTGTATAGGATGTGGAATTTTGTGTAACTGTTTCTGAATTAGTGTGATCTAAAGCCTGAAAATCTTGCACATTATTCTTGAATTTCATGCCTTGCATCAAATTTGGTATCAAGCCTAGGGTTTTTGTAGGAGAATGCATTGCATGTTTAGGGTTTAGTTTATTTGTATCTATTATGCATCAAGTATCATCATATAGAGCTGTTTAGAGGTCCATAATCCCTGATATAAGCTGCTGAATTTTCTGCTATCAAAAAATCCTAATATCACTTTGCTGGATTTTCTGTTGACAGATTCTTTGGGCAGATAGGTTGTTGGAAATTGAGTAGTATTGTGTTATTTCCCCCATATAGAGTCCTATAGGAGCATTTAGTCCCATCTAGGCGCATATAGTCATAGTAAAGGTCCTTAAGTTGAGTTAGTAGTTGTATGCCCACACGTACGGGTCGTGGTTTTAGCTTGCACCCTATACTAAACATGGAGCAATTGCAAGAGTCAAGGAACAAAATGACCCAGCAGTTTGAGTCTTTAGGTAGGCGCTTGGAACAACGTATGGATCAATGTTTTGAGCAGCTTAATGTGCGTGTTACCCAAGTAGATACCTCCACCTGAGCAAACCCCACCATTGGGGAAGATGCCCAATCTCAGACAGGTGGTCAGGAGGATAGACAAAGGAATGGGGGTGACCAAGGAATGGGTCATGGGTGCTCACCCGTGCATCCACACCGTGAGGGGTATCATTATCAGTATGACCCCGATGCGCAAATCCTTAAGAGAGTTAGAGTAGAGGCCCCACGTTTGATGGCCACTTGGACCCTAAAGCTTTTCTAGATTGGTTGACGGATATGGATCACTATTTTGAATGGTATGACATGTCGGATGCTCGTCGGGTTCGATTCGCCAAGATGAAGCTTGTGGGCCAAGCAAAGAGGTTTTGGGCTACTGTAGAGTAAAAGATAAAAGGGCGAGGGAGCTCCCAATAGTCTATTGGGGAGAAATGAAAAAAACTCTCAAGGAAAAATACCTCCCTTTTTCTTATCACTTGAGGTTGGCTGAGGAACGACAGTCTCTTCGACAAGGTTCAATGAGTGTTGCTGAGTACATTGAGAAGTTCGAAGAGTACTTGACCTGTTGTAAAGTTGATGAGGACCCCATACTCACCCTTGCTCGATTTAAGACGGGCCTCTGTTCTGATATTAGGAGAGTTGCTCGTCGAGGACATAGACACTCTTGAACAAATGTATTAGTATTGGAGGTCGAGCAATACCTCAAAGCATCTGTGGGAAGGCGGTTTGACTTTCATGATTCTAATGTTAAAGCCAACCCTTCTGGGGCTAAACCTAACAATAGATACCAAAACAAACCTTCCAACAGTTCTCAGTCCAGGCCCAAGGATGATAAGGGTAAAGAGATTGTGGGGTCTAGCTCGCGTGGAAGTGGGCAACTCGGTGTTGTAGGTGTCAGGGGTTTGGTCACTTTGCCCACTAGTGCGGCATGAAAGTTGATGGGCAAGTAGAAGTAGTGCCCCCAGAGAGTGACGGCGAAGATGAAGAATATGAGCTAGTAGAAATCCCTAGTGATGAGGAAGAGGGAGCGCATGAGTCTGCGACCCTCGCAGTTGTGCGTTGCACCTTTGCTCAAGCCAAGAACACTGACGATTAGCGTTGCAACACGATCTTCTATACTTGTGCAAAATGTGGGGAAAAGAGTTGTAAGATGATAGTGGATAGTGGTGGTAGTGCCAACGTGGCACCGACTAGCACTGTGAGCCGTTTGGGCTTGAAGCTTGAAGTCCATCCTCAACCCTATAGAGTGTCCTGGGTTGATGAAACTTTCATTCCAGTCTCGCGTCGTTGTCTTGTTCTTATTCAGTTTGGATCATATAAAGACACTTTGGTGTGATGTTGTTTCCATGGATGTTGGCCCTTGGCTATATGACAGGGATGTCACCATATTTGGTCGTTCGGATGTGTGTACATTCTGGTTTGAGGGCAAGAAAGTCAAGCTAAATCCACTTCCACCCAAGAACACGACTGGAAAGGAGGCCATCACACGGAGTGGTGTGAGCGGATCAAAAGAATTGAAGGAGTCGAAGTCCAAGTCCAAACCTCTCCATATTTTAAATGCCAAAGACTTTGAGTGAGAAACTGAGGTGGACTCGATGGTATACACCCTTGTGGCTAGGGAAAGTGTACCAAAGGCTAGTGTAGAGTTACCCATTGAGGCCATTCAGGTAGTGCATGAGTTTCGTGATGTCTTTCCTGATGATCTACCGAATGAGCTTCCTCCTATGAGAGATATACAGCATGCCATTGATCTAGTCCTTGGGGTGATTCTACCAAACCTCCCTCATTACAGAATGAACCCAAAGGAGCATGTAGAGTTGAAGAGACAGATTGACGAGCTCCTAGAAAAGGGTTTCATTTGAGAGAGCATAAGCCTGTGTGCCGTGATCGCCCTTCTTACACCTAAGAAGGATGACACATGGAGGATGTATGTTGATAGTAGGGTCATCAACAAAATCACAGTTAAGTATCGATTTCCCATACCGCGTCTTGATGACATGTTGGATATGATGGCCAATGCTACTATCATTTCGAAAATTGACCTCAAAAGTGGTTATCGCCAAATCCGTATACGCCCTGGTGATGAGTGAAAGACGACATTCAAGATGAAAGGTGGGCTATACGAGTGGCTAGTTATGCCTTTTGGGTTGACTAACGCCCTAAGCACTTTCATGCATGTGATGACCCAAGTGTTGAGGCCCTTCATGGGAAAGTTTCTGGTCGTATACTTTGATGATATCTTGATTTATAGCATGATTAAGGTACAACACCTCAACCATTTGAGACAGGTTTGTGGGATCCTTAGAGCCGAGAAATTGTACGCCAACCTAAAGAAGTGTGCATTTTTATCTAGTAGTGTTATCTTCTTACGTTTTGTTGTGTTAGCTGAGGGCGTATTGGACGGATCTCGAAAAGGTCAAGGCCATCGTCAATTGACCTGAACCCCGCAATATTTATGAGGTGCGCAGCTTTCACGACTTAGCCACATTCTACAAGCGGCTCATTTGAGGATTCAGTTCCATTATGGCTGCCATCACGGATTGCATAAAAAAGGGAGAGTTTCAATGGACAAAGGTAGCCTCGAAGGCCTTTAAGGAGATAAAGGTTAAGATGACCGAAGCTCTAGTCACGCGACTTCCGGTTTTTTCAAAAGCTTTTGAAGTCACGTGTGACATGTCAGAAGTCGGCATAGGAAGAGTACTTAGTTAGGAAGGGCACCCTGTCGCCTTTTTTAGTGAGAAACTGATTAAGGCGAAACAAAAATATTCAACCTATGATAAAAAGTTTTGTACGGTAGTGCAATCACTACGCCATTGGTGTCATTACCTATTGCCGCAAGAATTCGTCTTATTCTCAGATCACGAGGCCTTGAGATATCTGAACTCTCAGAAGAAATTAAACCCTAGGCACGCCAAGTGAGTTCATTCCTTCAAGAGTACACTTTTGTGCTTAAGTACAAGAGCGGTGTAGAGAATAAGCTTGCCGACGCGTTGAGTCATCGAGTCCCGTTACTCAATTCCATGTGTCGAAGTCACGGGCCTTGAGCGCATCAAAGAAAATTGTTTTGAGTGTCCAGATTTTGGAGTTGTGTACGCATCGTTGTTAAAGAGTCCGTCAAGAGCTAGCAGAGAATACTTGATTTTAGGCGGATATTTGTTTAGGAGTGACCGTTTGTGCATACATCGCACCTCCCTTCACGATTTTCTTGTTTGGGAGTTACATTTAGGAGAGGTTGCGGGTCATTTCGGTCGAGACAAGACCATTGCCCTAGTGGAGGATAGGTTTCATTGGCTAAGCCTCAAGCGAGACGTGACTAAAATTATAGGGCAATGTCGTACTTGTCAACTGACAAAGCAGAAAAAGCAAAATACAGGATTATACACGCCTTTGCCAGTTCCATTCGTCCCTAGCAGGACATCAGTATGGACTTCGTGCTTGGACTCCCCAAGACTATTCGGAAATACGATTCCATATTTGTTGTCGTGGACCGTTTTTCTAAAATGGCCCACTTCATTCCTTGTTCTAAAACCTCGACGCATCCCATGTTGCCAAGTCGTTCTTTGGTGAGGTCGTCAAATTGCACGGGTTACCAAAAACCATAGTGTCTGACCATGACATGTGATTCATGAGTTACTTTTGGAAGACACTATGACACATGATGAATACTAGGCTCCAATTTTCCTCTGCCTACCACCCTCAGACCGATGGTCAGACTGAGGTGGTCAATAGAAGCGTAGGGAGTTTGCTCAGATGTTTAGTGGGGGAGCACACCAGGACGTGGGACACTGTACTACCTATAGCCGAGTTTGCGTTTAATAGTTCTGTCAATAGGTCCACAGGTCTAAGTCCTTTTGAAGTCGTTACTGGTTATAAGCCTAGGAAGCCTATCGATCTTGTCCTTATGTCACTGTCCCATAGGCCATCAGAGTCTGTAGAGTCTTTTGCGCATCACATTCATTCATTGCATCAAGAAATCAGGTGAAAGATCACTATTAGTAATGAATATTACAAATTTTCTGCAGTCCAGCATAAACTTTTCAACGAATTCAATGTAAGGGATTCTGTGATGGTCCGCATTAGGCTCGAGCAGTATCCTCAGGGGGTCATTCATAAATTACACGCACGTACCGCTGGACCCTTCAAAATTATAAAACGAAACGGTCTCAATGCGTATGTGGTAGATCTTCCACCTTCCATAGGAATTAGTTTCACATTCAATGTGAAGGATATAGTTACTTTTCAGGAGACCACTGATACTTTGTCCGACCCTTCCCCCAACCATTCTGATTCTTCAGACCTGTCTCTTGATCCATGGCCTCTTCCCGACCCTTCTTCCCAGCCTCTTCCTCCCATACCTACCCTTCCCACACCTAGAGAGGAAATATAGGATATTCTGGACCATCAGATAGTATCAACATCGGACGACGGGTTTCAGAAGTACCTGGTTAAGTGGAAGTCACGCCCAGCTTCAGACAGTACGTGGCTCACTGAGGAGGAGCTTCAGAGACTTGATCCTGACATCTTGGAGCGGTTCAGGAGTTTTGTTTTGCCAGTGGCGAAATCTTTGTAGCTGAGGTGAGTTGATGGGGACATCATGTGCACACGCATGCCCCCCTACGCATGTACGCAAGGAGGAGGGCCTCACCATCGATCTAGATCAATGACGACGTCCAGAGAGGGCCTCCTAATTAGAGGACTGCGTTTTGGTTCGTTGAAGTGGACCCGATAGTCATGCGAATCCCACCATGGGTTCTCATGATCATGGCCCACTATTCTAATTAATCTAGTACTTTGGATTTTGCTTATTATTGTTATTAGAATATCATGGACGGTTTAGATTGCTTTGATCAGTTGTTATTTTTATTACTTCGTCTCCAAGTAATAGGTTGCGCAGATGGCGCAAGTTTTGGAGTATATGGTTTTATTATAAATAGGCACCCCTTGTAGTCTTTTTTCTTATTGAAGATTAATAAAATTTCTGAGTTGTGAAGATCCAATTGGGTGTAAAACCCTCCCTTCCTCGAAAGGCTGACTACCGTGGTGCGAAGCCACGCCTATCCCAAATCACCCCATCTCCTACATTCCATATTTATATCTTCCTACAGTCATCTATGCTTCAAATCCACCCTCTATTGCAACCGCTTTTATCTCTACAACAGATTTTCGGAATCTGGCCCTACAGGGAGCTGAAACTTCGGTGGAGCACCACGCACAAACCGTGCATCGGATCGAACTAAAATTCGACGGTTTTGTAGTCCAGCCCTGGCCGACCAGCCCCAAGGAGGGGGATTTTGGGTTCGTGGGCTCCACACGTGCGGGCGGGATCACAGGCACGTGCGTCTGGGCCATCGCTGCTGTCCACGTGTGTGGTGTTGCTCTGTTCGTCTCTCCTCTCTTTCACTCCTCTTTAACCCAAATCCCTAACCTTAACCCTAAATTATTCAAATCCCCAATTCTATGCCCTTTCTTCAACCTTATGATTCCTCGAATTGAAATCTGTGAATCCCTTGGATTAATGAATTATTTCTGTGCATGTGTGGATGAATTTACCCTCCTTTGATTATTGTTTGGTCTATAATTTTGATTGATTCGGCCTAGCATGTGTAGGCCTGGATCCGCATAAGATTCCCCTGGATTTAGTGCTTGAACTTTTGTGTGGGGTGTGGAATTTTATGTAACCGTTTCTGAATTAGTGTAATCTCAAGCTTGAAAATCTTGCACATCATACTGGAATTTCATGTCCTACATCATGGGTTATCCATCATGTGGGGCTCACCTTCAATGTCCATTGTCCATCATCTTTGATTTGGACGGCCCATCGTGTGGGCCCTACGTTCGAAGTGGGTCATCCATCATGCGCGGCCCATTTTAGACGTGGATCTTTCATCATTTGGGGCTGACCTTTTATGTGGACCGTCCATTGTGGGCCCACCTTGATGTGTTATCCATCATGTGGGGTCCACCATAATGTTAATTGTCCACCATAATTTTCTCTTAGAGATGTGGGTGTTTGTATCTAGCTAGAAATTTCACCATATAAACAAACTAACACGCTTCTTGTTTCCCAATGTTTACTAGTCCAGTTTTTGAGCCACATCAGGCATTCCATATCAGCTGAGAGGCATCGCCATCCATTTGGGAATAATTTAGTTCTGGGTATTTTAACTATATAAGCGAGGAAATGTAGTCAGTGTACTTAATGTCTTAAGTTCCAGATTCGACATCTCATCTCTATCCCTTCTACACCTAGATAAGGTAGTCTATAGTGTATGGATTTCTAAGAGAATTTTAATTTCAAGGGTGCATTTTGTGTTCCAGAGTATTCTTAAGGCAAATTACTGTGTTTGTCATTAGCCCTATCTGTAAGACTATTACACACAAATCTAATGGCGAGTTGCCGTTGGCCTCAAACTTCCTCACCACCTGATCCTCTGAGGCCTAAAGAGTAGTGGTTTGTTTATGATTTCCTCAACTATGTGTCTAGACCAAACACTATTAATTAGATTCACATTCAATTCTTATCCTCCATGAGCTTATCCACTTTATTGTCCTACTCAATAATTAAAGATTTGGCTTGGTCCTCCATGAGAAGAAGGGGACAGTTAGGGACCCATCAATCCATTGAAATATTCATGGATGTTCCTGAGCCAACTACATGGTGAATTCCTTCACCAACCAATTGCTGAACTCTTATAAAAATTTCCACACTTCTGAGTCAATTTTGCTGATAACTCAATGATTCTCCTATTTCCTAGATACATGTGTGTAATGATTCTACTCCACAAGGAAGTGTCCTTGGTGTCCACGCTCTAGATAAGTTTCACCACAAAGGTTTTGTTCATGAAGTGGGGGTTCTTGATATGCAAGCTCCTTCCACTTAACGAGGAACATTCTCCAGCCTAACGAATGTTTCCCATAATTTTTAGACAATTTATTCATATCCCTCTCTCAAAAAAAATTATTCGTATCCCTGTTGAGTCTATCCAAGTGATAATGACCTTTGGGACTCCCCTGCATGACAAATTAGGTAGACAGATACCTGTCAAGATTGATTTAATAGGGGTAGCTCTCCTCACTTGGGAAAGTATCTTAATGAATCTTGTCTTCCACTTTCTTAATAACAGTAGGAAGTCTCCTTCCTAATGCCCGGGGCGATATTCATCCCTAGGTTTTCCATTGGCCAAGTACCTCGTTTAAAAGAATCAAGGGCTTGGTCCCTGGGGTAGTGTTTCACATGAAGTAACTAATGACTTCTCCTTGCAATCTTCTTGACCGACTACTATGCAGAACCTGTCAAGCACATCTTTGACAGTTTTGCATGATTTCACTTTCTCTTTCATGCAGATGAGGATGTTGTCTGCAAAAGGGGAGTGCGAAGTAGATGGGCCCCCTTCTCGCCAACACGAGGGGTAATAGGTTTTTCACCCTCACTTATCAATTGAAGCTATAGAAAGTGACTTTGCACATATGATGAATAGGTAGGATCAGTGTTCGAATTATCTCCGATATTATCGAAATATCTCTGATATTATCTTTATCTCCAGCTCAGCGATACCGATAACACTGGTAGCGATACCAATAACGTTGGTAGTATAAAAAATTCCAGGTATTAGAAATGTATCGCTAAGTATCGCCAACAAAGCGATATGTTCAACTATGTAATCATCAATATGTTCAACTATGTAAATTCCAGGTGTCGCTTGTCTTGCCAATGCATCAACATCACCAATGTATCGCCAATATTTTCGATTATGTAAATTCTAGGTAATGCTTGTGTCATAAGTGTTAGTATTTCCAACGTATTGATATCAAAATTTTGTTTATTAGAAAAAAAAAATATTTCAATTTTTATCCATGGGCACATGGTTGTATGTAGTGTTTAATTTGTCATTAATAATATTGATAATATCTCGATATTATCAATATCGCAACATGCGAGATATCGAGACCACAATCTTTCATTTCATTTCCAATTGATGATGATTTCTTGGTGAAATAACATGTGTTGTTGATATTTTGCAATCTCGATGGATGTTTGGATGGAAGGTTGGACAGTTAAATAGGTCAGAGGGGATGGTTAAACTGATTTCTTACAACAGAACATGCTTTTAAGGCCCCATTAAATGGAAACTTGTTATGTATCATTCTTTTTGCAATTTTTTTTAAAAAAATTTCTAAATATGCAAATATGTACATTTTAAAATCTCCTGAAGTTTCGCTGAAAATTTCACCGTTTTTCCTATGTTTCCCCTCATTTCTGATTATCAGGATATTATCGGCGATATTGGTATTGTTTTTGTATCCCTGGCTAGCGAAACTTGCAGCGATACCGATACTTCGAACACTGGGTAGGATGTATGTTGGAGGAGTGTGTACCATTAATAAGACCGAAGTATGTCACAGATCTGACACATTCCATTACCTTGTCTATCCAAGAATGCCAATACCTAAATATGAGGTATTTTGATAAAGTCCCATCTAAGCCTATCATACACCTTTTCTAGGTCCTATTCCACAAAAGGTTGGTAGTTCTGAATTATCGTAAATGTGGTCATCTATGTCCTCCCCATCCATCTATCATTAGATTTGTCTTTTCCAATTATATTATCGTGTTCCTTCTCGTACATTGTTGGGTGACTACACCATGAAGAAATTTAGCGTTTCGATCATCATTGTCTAGCCAGAATAGACAAGATTTCTACTACCAGTGAATTTCTCTTATCCTAATGATCTTGTGGAGATTGGTTAGGCTTTTGCTTCCATTTTTCATTCTTTGGGTTTCCTGGACTCTCTTTTAATGATTTTAATTTTTTGATGGATGTTTCCAAAATTTTCATTGTTCCATTTATTCAAAGCTCCCATAAGGGAGGCTGATCCTAAATGACACTTTAGAATTCCAAATGAGACAGCCGCAAGGCTTCAAGCCTAAATAGCTTTCTCCCCACAAAACTTTGACTATCCAGATAGATTAGGAGTGTGCGTTGGTTTGCAACAATACGTTCAAGATACAAAACTTTCAGCTCTCGAAATAGTTGAGGAACCCATTGTTACTAAGGCCCTATCCAATCCTCTGTGATGTGACTGACCCGTCTCTTGTTGTTGGACCGTGTGAACTTGCACCTCGTGAAACTTGGATCAAGTTCATGAGTTGCACAGAAAAGCCAAAAACCACATTCATATCCATAGGCTTGCTCCATCTCATATTTCCCTCATTTATAAGAATGCTTCATCTTTGGTTTTTGGCATTCTAGTTTACATAATGATCTAAATATTGTGAAGGTTCTCTGAATGGAGGGCCAATGTTTGCCTTTTCTAAACAGGGTTTCAAACCAGATGGTGTTGGCGTGGTGGCGGTAAGGTGTACCCAAGCAATTACGTATCGACTGTAACGGCCGATGCGTAACGGTAGCAGTCGAGTCCGTTACATGATACGGGGGTCGAAACGATGACCCCCAAGTTTTTGGCTCGGATCGGCTGTTACGAGGGTCATAACGGCTGTTACACCCCATAACGGTCGTTACCTCCACGTAATGGTCCAGGCATAACGGTCATAAGCGGCCAGGTTTTTCTTTATCTTTTTAAGTTGCGATTTTTCTCAATTTTTTGTCTCTCTTTTCTTCCAAATTCTTTCCTAAACTATTCTACCGCAAATTCCAACCACTCTTTAGCTTAAATTTGAGGATCAAAACAAGTTATTTCAAGGATTTTGTTTAATCGAAGCTCTGTGGGCTATTTTTCAAAAATCTTCAGAAATATGTATTTATCTCTTTTTTTTAAAAAAAAAAAAAAAAAAAAAAATCTTTGTTGTTATGGTTGAATATGATGCATTATTCAAATTAGAACATATGAATGTGCATGTTACAGATTATGCAATTGATTTTCTATTTTTTGTATTTTTTTTAAATTTTGGACTATTTTCGGTCAATTTTAAAAAATTAGCAAACACCTACACATGTGTGATATTTTGATATTAAATTCATTCTAATATATCTATTATTAGTATTAGATAGTTAGAAAATTAAATCTATGAATTTTACAGCCAATTCCAAGCTGTCAGGTTCATAAATTCATCAAACCACTCGATACGGCTTTCTCACCAAAGAGTAGACTGTTACACCACCATAAACACATTCAAAATTATAAATAAATGCATATTTGGAATATTTAGAATTTTCTAGATTTAATGGATATTTTTTAGAACGAAAAAATTTCTAACCGTTAAAGGGGGCGTATCAGCAGATACAACTCGTAATCATATTGGTAACGGTGGGCATCATTATGCCCACCGTTACCACAACGGTACACCTTGGGTGGTGGGTTCAAGAGATTTTGGTGTCCATAGTCAGTTTAGGGTTTATAGTTCCACCATCCTTCTAAATTTCTTGTTCCCGATTAGCTTCCCTCTATACAAGGCGCACTGTTGCGATAACGGTCGGCATAATGGTCCCCACCGTTATGATATGGTTATGGGCCATATCACCCATTATGACCGATACACCCCCTTTAATGGTTAGAAATTTTTTAGTTCTTAAAAAAATCCCAAAAAATATCCATTAAATCCATAAAATTTTAAATATTCCAAATATGCATTCATTTATAATTTTGAACATGTCTATGGTGGTGTAACAATCCACTCTTTGGTGAGAAAGCTGTATTAGGTGGTTTGATCAATTTATGAACCTAACAGCTTGGAATTTATTGTAATACTCATAGATTTAATTTTCTAACTATCTAATACTAATGATAAATATATTAGAAAGAATTTAATATCAAAATATCTCACATGTGTAGGTGTTTGCTAATTAAAAAAAAAAATGATTGAAAATAGTCCGAAATTAAAAAAGATTAAAATAATAATAATAATAATCAGTTACATAATCTGTAAAATGCACATTTATATGTTCTAATTTGAATAATGGATCATATTTAACCATAATAATAGATATTTAAAAAAGGTATAAATGCGCATTTTATACCTTTTTGAAAAATGGCCCACAGAGCTTCAAGTCGACAAAATCCTTGAAATAACTTGTTTTGATCCTCAAATTCAAGTTAAGAGTGGTCGAATTTTGCAGTAGAATAGTTTTGGAAAGAATTCGGAAGAGAAAAGTGCCAAAAAATGCAAAAAATCACAACTTGAAATGACAAAAAAAGAAAAGAAAAGAGAAGTAGCCGTTTATGACCATTGCACCCTGATCGTTATGGGACATAACAGCCGATCTGAGCCAAAAATTGGGAGGTCACCATTTCAACCCCCGTTACCATTACGTATTGGCCGTAACCATTTTTTTACATCTTACTCCTACATATTGCTTCTTCATGAATCATGACCTTTATACCACCACAACTTGTGTAGATGACTGGTTCTGTTTTTTGATGAAACACATGCTAGAAGTAGTTATCCTCGTAACCAAGCCGAAGCTCTCTGATAATGGGTTTATTTAGATCAACTTCTACACGAACTGGAAAAAAAAAAAAAAAAATAAAAAACTCTGAAAAAATCTACTTTCTAGGTAGTTTGAATTGTGTAGTAGTTGAGCATTAGGTGGGTAACTGGCAGCTAAAGCTTACTTCAATACTTCCAATAATTTTCATCTCCTAATTCCAGAGTTAGCCACTACAGTTAAATCCATAATGGAATCTAGTTGATATTAGCTCTAGTGTAGAGAAAATTAGGTGCTCACCAAATAGGGTATTATTATAGTGCCATTTAGAGCCAAGGAAGACCTTTATCAATTTTCCTGAGCTATTCATTTGCAATTAGTTTAAAGATAAACATATCTTCACTTAGATCCATGATTTTGAAGGGACCTTGTAGGCCCCAAAGCATCTTCAACCTGTCCTTAAGAATTGGCACTGGATAGATGGCCCATTGAATCTTTGCCCATGAGATTTGAGTTTCCAAGCTGGTCTACTTTCCCCAATGAGATTGGAGGCACTGTTGATCCTCTTTGCCAGTTTTGCTGGTTGTAACCAATCTAACTCATCCTCCAGTTCTCCCTTGATTTTCTTCCCTGTTGCATCTCTTTACCCTACCCTTCTACCATTTTGTTCCAAATTCTTCCCCTTCCAAGCCATCCTCTCCTTTTTTCCCTCACCCTTTGCCCATACTCTTCCACCAAACTTCCTATTATACATTTCCTTGGGGCCTTTTCATCTTCCCTCTGGTTGTTTGCTGGGTACAAGAGGACATCTTTCCAGCTTTGTGACTGCTCAGTTTGTCTTCACGCTATTACATCGTAGTATGCAATTCATCTCATGTCCAAATTCTACCTGTGTACCATTACCAATGATTCGGTGTTAATACCATCAAAACAATCAACATATAGCAATGAAACTGATCATAATTTCAATAATATAATGCCTGTGGTCTGAATATATTACAGTATTAACTCCAGATGGTAGATGATATATCACTGACCAGATGTTAGACAGGTAAGACCATTGGCACACATGATCTTGATGAGCTGGTGACAAACATACCCGTACTTGCTTTGAAACTTGATTATAATGTAACTTGATAGTACATTTGGATGCTAGAAAGTATTATATCACTGACACAATGTTAGACTGGTAGATGATTGGTGAATCTAATTAGGTTTGATCTTGATGAGGTAGCTATAGACCTATCCCCTGGCTTTGACATTTTAACATGTAGCAAAATCAAGTGACCCTAGCCATGTCATAGTCCATCTTCAGTCCAAGTGTGGTCCAGTTTTACAGGAAGGGGCATGTGTGTGCACACGCGCATGTTTATGATTCAAGGAGTGCTGTGTGCTTGTGGGTGGGTGTGTACGTGTGGGTGTGCACGTGTTTGGTGTGGGTGTGTTGGTGTGTGCATATGTATGTCTGCATGCATGTGTGGCCTGCTGCCCAATCTTTCCCGCTATCATGTCATTTGTTTAGAAAGTCAAATCTATGTAAAGGGTAGCTCCACCATGAAGATCACCTTGCACCAAAACTAGGCTACCCAATCCATTCATTAGGCAGTCCACAACACTGAAATCAGTGGATGGTCGATGATCTGGGTCACCATATAGATGTGGCACACCTAATGAGTGGATAGGCATGGTTTCAAGATAGTTGATCCTCGAATGCAGCACACCTTACATCAATCCACTCATCAAGCAGTCCACACCACTTAAATCAATGGATGGCCGATTGTCTAGCTCATTGTGTAGGTGTGATCCATTAATGCAATGGATGTACTGGATTGCTTTAGTGGGTATTATTACTAGAGATCTTAACAACCCCCGCACCCTGCATTTTTATTTTCTCTTCTTCCAAAACAGACTACAAAAAATAATAATAATAAAAAGTTAAAAACCTCTAGTTTTATTCTTCACACATTGAATATGAAGCCTTAGGTTTCGCAAGAGAAGGTATTCCAATAAAATGACTAAAACACTCCTACTTTAGCTATTTCAGTAGTGTTATAACGGATATTTTGGTCATTCCAATACATAAGGAGACCTAGAAAACAAATGCAAAACACCAGCACAATTAACCCATTGTGCTTGTGATCATGTGGGGCTCCCACACTCAACCTCTTGTGCATAACATGTGAGAATGGTTTGATGACTTGGAAGAACTCGGCTCTATCAAGTTAATTTTGATGTACCATTTGTAGGGCTTCGAGTTGAAGGCATTGAAAGTTTTTCGCTAGAAATACACGTACACTCTTACCTTGGACAACCCTTTTGAACCTGCATCCACATACACTAAACTAAGAACATCTGAACCCCACCTTGATGTGTGGATAAATCTGATTGTAGAGCACGACTTTGATCACTTCACTGCACCATCATGTTACCTCAAGTATTGGAGTTGTTTGTTCTTTCTCTTTCCCCTCTTCATGGTGTTCAAAAAATGTAGTTAAATTTTCCACATTGACGATTGGGCTAATCTTCAGATGAGATGGAAGCTCGATGAGATATGTTTTCTCTCCAAGTTGTTTCTTGACATAGTAAGTACCAACATTCCTTAAATGTAGTTTGTTACATTGTTGGAAACTTTTTAGGCTTAAGATGGACCACCACTTAGTTGCTTTCCTCGATCTGTGAAATGTCGCTTCATGTTAGCACATCATTTATAGTTTTTGTTTCTTTTGGCAATCCAACGCTTCACATCCTTGTGTATCCCCTCGTTATGCTACACAAAATCCTCAGCATCCTGGCTTGTATGGTAGTAATTGGTAACTGTGCCAGATTGATAGGTTGTCAAGTTTTAAGCCTGCCAAATATTTTGAGAGGAGACAATCCTATGATAAGGTTAACATAAGACTCGTAGGTGAACCCTGTTTGAGATGGAGCAAGGTCCTACATGGTGACATGATCACCCACGAGACATCACAACAAGTTTTTGAGGCTTTGGCTGACCACGTCGGTCTGGCCATCATTCTGTTGATGGTCAGCATCTGAGATTTATCTTTGTTCCCTTCTGAAGGTGGTTTGGACCATCCTCTTGTGAATGACTAAAAGTGAGAATGTAATCCAAAAACATAACAACAAAACTTCTTTTGAACTCCAGTGGAATCTATGTCATCACCCTCATGAATGTGCTAGGTGTGTTTGTTGGGTTAATTGGCATGACGAGCTATTCATACAATCCATAATTCATGTCAAAGGATAATCTTCCATTTGGATTGTTTGATTTTTGGTTTAACTGATGGTCAAGGTGGGTTCCAGCTGTTAGATGGGTTTGAATGTCAGACACACAACATGTACCCCGAGCTCGACTTAATCAGCTTTTAGAAAAAATGACAAGGGCATTTTGGACATTTTACCCTGCAAAAAGAACTGTATAGTATTTATGCAAGGTATTGTTTAGTAAAACTAAGATTCTTAAGAGGATTTTTTAGGTAAAAGTCCCAATGAAAAACTTATGTTCTTTTGTAGAAACTTGTACTTTTTATTTCCTTATGAAGTACCTTAATGTAGAAAGTGTTGTCCACAAGCAAAAGTTGTTCTTGGCCTGTATAGATCATGGCAACATTAGTTTTGTTTTTTCTTAGTTTCCCTAATAAAAAGTGTATTGTAGTCTATCTCTTGTGGTTTCATTTCTTTTACCTTTGCAGAGGGCCCAACAAACAGACAAGCATCCTTGCAACGATACCTCGAGAAGCGTAAAGACAGGTATCAATCTGAACTTTGTGAAATAATGAAATAATCCCAATATTTAAATTACTAAAATGCAATTCGATCAATCAATGTTGATTGCCTTCTATTTTGGGCTAGAGGAAGATTTAAGAACAAAAGAAAGCCAGG
Source organism: Magnolia officinalis (assembly GCA_021015155.1). NCBI lineage: Eukaryota > Viridiplantae > Streptophyta > Magnoliopsida > Magnoliales > Magnoliaceae > Magnolia > Magnolia officinalis. Next base: position 10,839 of record JAJHSJ010001111.1, on the reverse strand, counting down.
GGGTTCATCTTCTCCTAGTTTAGAGGTATACGTAAACCAACAATTGAGGGGGGGTCAGACCTCAAATGGGCAATCAAGGAGTGGCACATGCTCTCCAACCCAACCTAGACCACCTCACACACCCGCTCGATGCAGCTCTGTTGAGAACCAAGCCAAGAACATCTGTCTCTCTGTTGATCTCAATGATGATGGTAAGCCTCTAATTTCTCCATCGCCACAGCATTTTTACTAAAGAATTAATAAAATGTAATGTGAAAATCAGATGAAATTACTTGGGGATTTCTTATAGGGATTTCGTAGACAAATATGTGATTCACATTCCACGTATGTGATCATTTATACATGTGGGAAAGATGCATCCCATGAATGTGTCATTCGCACGCAAAAGGTGGGCCACGCTCTCCAATTTAGGCCCATTGATACAAACAGATTGTCCAGATCTAGTTTAGTAGTTGCGTCCACCAATGGTGCCCACCAATGTTTGGCCGAAAGCCCAAAAATCAGACTGATCCAAAATTCAGGTGGACCTCACAAAATGGAACAACAGGGATCAATTGGGAGAGAGATGCCCACCACAACTTATCTGAATTTTTTGTTGGGCCCACTGTGTTGTGTATAATTCATCTAATCCACTCATGTGATTCGACCCACCAGGATGAAGGTACTTCTAGAAATCATGCCACTCCAAAACTCAGGTGCGCCACCCTGCAATTTTAGAGGTTTCGGGCATGATTTTGTCATTCTCCATGGTGAGGTCCACCTGCGTCTTGGATCAGTCTGTTTTTTTGGGCTGTACGGAGAACACAAGTAGGCGCGATGGGTAGAGTGGATCAAGCACACATCATGGTGGGCTCCATAGGAGATCAAATGTTCTAAGTTATAGTAGAATCAACCCTATTGGAATATTGCCATGTATATTTGTGTGTGTGGGGGTGGGAGGGTGTGCGTGCACTTGTGTAAGTGCACACGTGCTTATGTGTGTGCATGTTCGGAACAATTCACTCTATCATACCATTGGGAGCAAGCCATGGTGCAAAAAATCATGTATATTGGATTATCCAACCCTTGCATGTCAGCCGTTTTGTTATAACCCTCCGCTTTTCTATAGCCATAGACCAGCTGGTTAGAATATGAAACCACGAGTGATTCTTTGAAATCATAAGCAATCAATGGTGGACCAATTGGATAGATGTTTCAAGATCATGATTGATGTACTTTTCTTCTCCTCGATTGTACATTTATCATGCTATTGATCAGTTGTCTAAGATCAGTTGTTCAGCATGATTTGGCAAAATGGCTTCCCCCATTGATATGGTTGAACTGATTGTCTGGATCAATGATTAGCCACACCACATGAAACTTAGGTTGGGAGTTTAGCACTGTAGATGTTAGTGATATCGCGAAACCTTTTTAAGTGATACATGTCATCATCATTCTGGGAGGTAGTGGTGGGGAGAGCTACTATGCAAAAAAAAAAAAAAAAAAAAAAGGCCATCCATACAATCCTAATAATCTGATCAATAGCATGAAGATGGACAGTTAAGATCGAGCAGAGAAACATGCAAGGCTAGTCATCATCTTGAAACGTTTATTCATAGGTCACATCATGGATTGTATATAATTCCAAATTAGCACTTTGTTATGATGATGCTAACCATCCAATCTAAAGTCCATTAAAAAAACAGAATTCTAACAAAATGTCCCCTCGTTCAAAGAGTTAGCTTCATAATATCTGTGTCATTTTTTACCAAGGCTTCCACCCAATAGTATGTTTGAATGGAATGTTTGGATAGATGATTGTCCATGTGTCACTTAAATGCTACCAGGTTGCCAACATTTGCATCCTCTTAGGTTTTGATTCACTGCAACCATGATAACATCGAGGTCTAGCTTCTGGGAGGTGGTGGTGGGGAGATCTACTATGCGAAAAAAAAAAAAAAGGCCATCCATACAATCCTAATAATCTGATCAATAGCATGAAGATGGACAGTTAAGATTGAGCAGAGAAACATGCAAGTCTAGTCACCATCTTGAAACATTTATTCATAGGTCACATCATGGATTGTATATAATTCCAAATTAGCACTTTGTTATGATGATGCTAACCATCCAATCTAAAGTCCATTAAAAAAACAGAATTCTAACAAAATGTCCCCTCTTTCAAAGAGTTAGCTTCATAATATCTGTGTCATTTTTTACCAAGGCTTCCACCCTATAGTATGTTTGAATGGAATGTTTGGATAGATGAATGTCCATGTGTCACTTAAATGCTACCGGTTTGCCAACACTTGCATCCTCTTGGGTTTTGATCCACTGCAACCATGACAACATCGAGGTCTAGCTTCTCAGCAGGCAGGCCCAATGGAATTGATAAAGTTGGGCCCAAATGATGGACAGTACATATAACAGTGTGTATACTGGCAAGTGCAATTTGGCATATCTCTACTTGTTCAGGCATTTTTATGGTTATTATTATTCTTATTGCCATATAGTTGATGAATTTTGTACAACGATCCATTTACGTCATCTTCCTTTCTTTATTTCATTCTTTTTAATGAGGTTTGCTCTAATATATCCCGACAAACTGCAACAAGATATGTCAGGACTCCAACCTTTGAATCTGGGTCATGTTCTAATGATCCAAACAGTTTATACCACCAGTCTCAATTTGTATGGTGGAACAACAGCAGATGAAAGCTCTCAATGATTATTTCAACCTTAGATAATTTGACTCTGCTTTGCACATGAACGGGTACCATTACCTTTGTATGATCAATGGGTTGAAATACTCAAATGTGAGACAGCGTTTCTTCTGCTTCTTCTTCTTCGTCTTTTGTTTTTTTCAGTAAACGGCTTGTCCTTGAAAAGGGCCCGAATCCAATGGCTAGTATCTTATTGCAATATGCTGGGATGTATCTGAGCAAACATCTCTTCAAATATCAAAGAGGCCAATGTCATATCAGTTATTTATTATTATTTTTTTAATTTGCAGGTAAGGTGGGTTAAGGCAGATGGAAACTAGCTTGAGGTTAACCCTGGGGGTCTTTGATCCCATGACAACTTCCCTCTTTGAGGATTTTAGAAGAGCACACTCACTCGCTCGGCTATTTGCATGTACCCAAGTTAACTTGGAGGTTTAAATAGGTTTCTAGGCAAGTTTCTGTAAAATGTGTTGGGCAAATAGGTGAGTGCTTTGTCATTGAGAGAGGAGGAAGTTTATATAAATATGGCAGACCGGGAAACATGAGGCTTTATAGTCTGTACAAGAAAATTGAAAAAAAAAAAAAAAAAATCTCCTTTTCTTCTTGCGAACTATTACTCACATGACTAGTAGTGCCAATGTGGCTCGTGTATGGTATCTCAACTACAGTTATGTGCTGAGCAGAAAATAAGGCCACGCTGGTTATCAGGTGAGTTACATCTAAAACGGTGGACAGTTAAAAAAGTAATTGGCCAAAATTCCGCATTTGATGTGCACATTCGGCCTGTGTCTTGACCCACTGAAACTTGCACTCAAACTAGAGTACAGAAATGTGATGGGGGCACAGTTCAGTTGAATTCCCTCTCCAATGAGAAGATATAAAGTAATGGTAAGAACAATCTTTGAGTTACTAGGGGGAGGTGTGATATAATGCTTGGACAAGAGATTTTATAGAACAATAGGATGTTCAGTTTGTACAAGTTAGGCTCATTGTTGATATGATGGGACTCTACCAAATTTTCTCTAATTTCGAAGATTCGTGCTATTTAATATTTAGCCATTTTATTGGTTGAGTGGGAACTATTATTTTTGTTGGCCGCCTATTGAGAAGTGCAGGATTTCGCCATCTTATTGGTCATTTTATTATTTCTAGCCTCTCCTTTGTTGGCCGCCTATTAAGAAGTGCAGGATTTCACCCTCTTATTGGACATTTTATGCATGCGCCTGTGCATTTGGGCTAGAAGCTGAAAAGAATCTTAATGATTTGTTTTCACTTTGAGCTCAACACGAGTTGACTTAGAGTATAGTTAGGCCAAGCTCGGCTCAGCTCGACCCCAACATTATCCGAGCTTGAGCTTAGCTTGACTCGGTCTTCAAGCTCACTCCTTTATGTCCCTTCGGCTTGAATCACTTGAGCTTACCCCTTTAGCTCACCTCAGCTTGTTGGTTCAAGCCAAGTTGAGTTGGGATTAAGTCTGATCGAGTTATATAAATTTTTTAATATTGTTTTAAAAATCATAATAAAATCATTAAAATGATAAAATCAAGATTGTTGGAACCGAGGTAGGTGTAGTGGCAACATAATAAGTTATTATAAGTTAACAAGTGATAACATAAGAATGTTTGTTACTACAAAACATTAAACATACTCAACATTTATTAACAACTTGTCAATATGGTCCATATGAGGAGCACCTTTTTGGCCGATAGATAAGATTTATCACCTTCATTGAATTGGATATATTAGCATCGCTTTCGTCATCCTATCCACTTGATGCGTTTCTAGTTTCATCAACGTTAGGAGATATTTTGCAAATCCGGATGTACTATCTTATCATAGATAATTGTTTACTTTTTCTGAATTAGAAGGTGGTGAATCTTTACCATCATGTTCTTGTATAAATTTAGCTATCTTTTTTAAGACTTATTTATGAGTTGATATATAAGGAGTTCCCAACCTCTTATAAAATGAGAAGAGCTCGGAGAGAAACTTTGACGTTTTATGGCTCTTCTTATTTACTGTGCTTGGCCCTACCTCAGCATCATATTGTCTTGGAGGACATCGATATGTAGATGCCTCCGCCTTTCCTTACATCTTCAAGGCAAGTTTCAATTATTCTTTTTACAGAGCTTTTAATTTGACATTCTCCTCTTGTTCTTCTCTACTAATTCGTTGCACTCTCTCTATTTCTGAATATTTATTTACTATTATAGGCTTGTTATTATACTTTTTGTGGTTAGTTGAATTTGGTGCTGAAGAGGCGAACTTTTTCTTGTTTGAGTCCAAAAGAGCTTGGAATAAAATTTGTACTTCTTGCGAGGCACTGGGACATAGTTTTGCATCTCCTCCCCTGACTATTAAAGTGTATAGCCAGTTTATTTTGTTCACGAATTTATCTTCACACAAACGACATTTAATTTCATTCTTCCATATGTTGGGGAGTATACTTGAGTTTCGTAATCCCAAATGTCAGTTGCACAAAGCATTTTGTTAATAAAGAATTAATAATTTATAAGAAATAAATTATAGTACGTTCAAAATTCAAATGTCAATGTTAAGTCACTTCAAAAATAACAGAAATTAAAGTCTTACATAACAAAATATGAATTATAAAAATTAACAAAATCAAGATGAGCTAAAAGTTAAAAACTACCTTTAAATAGATGAAGGTACAAATGAAGGTACAGTCTCGTCCTCTTCATCATTCTCTTTATCAAATGAATTACCATCCTAAACTGGATGCAACTAAACTTGTGTACAAATGAGTGCTTCAATTGTTTTGGGTGCAAAAGTTTCTATAGTTGTTTACTACCACCTACTACCGGCATGGTGTGTCGTAAAGGCCGTTACGGGGTCGTAAAGGTAACGGTGGCAACCGTTACATGTTACGGGGTCATAACGGTTGTAACAGCTGTTATGGAAAAAAAAAAAAAAAAATTGACTCATAATTGTCATTAACGGAACATTACATCCCTTATAAAGGCCATAATAGCCTTGTAATGGTCTATTACGGAACATATAGGTTTTTCATACTTTTTAATCAACATTACGAGGCAGATACAGATTTTTTAGGGGTTTTTTCAATAAATAAAACAATAAAAAAGATACTGTTACGGGGTCGTAATAGCCGTTATGTCGCATATCGTAAAGGTAACGGTGGTGGCCATTATAGCCACCATTACCATTATGGAACACCTTGACTACCGGTGCTAAATGCAGAATTCGATGCCACTGTTGTAATCGGAATTGATCAAATATCTCGGGACATCCATGATAGTGTAGTGTATTTTTCTTCACGAGCTCTAGTCTTCCACCAATCTAAGACGTCAAAATCTTAGTTAGAGAACTTCATGACTAGCTCCTTGATATATACATGTAATTCTGAATCGTTTGTTTATTGAGTTGCTTCGTTTTGTTCTAAGGTAGAGAAGTACTCATTGAGAAAATTGTCACCACTAACAGACGAACTACAACTACGTTCATGCACAAGTTATGTGTCCTATGTTGTGATGGAATTAACCACATAATAAGAATACAGTTCTTCAATCGCCACACGAACACTGAATGTTTCAACTGCTGCCTTGTCAAACATATACATGTTCTTATAAATATAGCCAACTAACCAAATTTTGAAGCGAGGATCAAGGACATTAGGTAAAGCAATTAACAAGTGACATTCACTCTAGTGTATTTCAAATTTGACGTGCATGCTTAGTGTCATATTCTGAATATAATTTGAACCTATTGTGACACTTTTCTAAAGAGCATCATTAATCTTCCAAAGTTTTGGAAGAAATATATTTCCGTTTGGTATTTATTTTCAAAAAATATCTTTGTGCACTCATAGTAAACTGAAGAAAACTATGAATATCTTCAACTCTTCTCCAATCATCTTCATTAGGTAACCAAGGATAAACTTTTTCATGGACTGCAAATTCTAGGAATGTAAGTTTTAACTCGACTATCTCATCTGACATTTCATATGTTAAATTTCAACTAGTGCACACATCTAACTTCAACATTTTTTGTGATTCAACATTCAAACATTGGAGTATTATGTATACTAAGTCTTGATGATGACCTCCTTATATACTTCACGCTCTATTATGTTCTCAATTGTTCCATTAATTATTTTTTAACCCATCTTACATAATTAGATTTAGAACATGAGCACAACATCTGAACTATAAAATCTTTCCCCCCAAATAAAGATTCTCGGCTGTCTTAAATTTGCTCTGCAAAAAAAGAAATCACACCATCGTTTACAGATGCATTATCTAACGTGATTGAAGATATCCTACTTTCGATGACCCACTCCTGAAAACAACTGTATATGCAGTATGAAATAACCAAATCGATATGAGGGGGAGGATTGTGATGAAAGTTTAAAATTATCTTAGATAAATTCTAATCTGCATCCACATAATGTGTAGTTAGTGTCATGTACCCCTTCCTTTGGTTGGACATCATCCACAAGTCTAAAGTAAGACTTATACGTGAGACTAAGAAATATGATAAAAAGGCTTTCATCTTTGTCTTCTCATTCATATACATCTTCATACATTCTCTTTTTACCTTGACTCACGAGCACTTTTCAAATTTGATATTCAAGTATCTGTTGTATTCGCTAAAAACTCTGTTAGTTATAAACTTAAATGGTTTCTCCTCAACAATAACTATTCTTGCAAATTATTTTTCAATTTGTCATTTTTAAACTTATGAGTGATGAGAGTAGCTTATGAGTCACTTCCTCTAGATGAAGCAAATAAGAGTAATTGTTGGCCAGAACGTGAGATTTTTAGGCTCTTAGCACAATTAATACCATGTCTGCGATAATGTGAATTTGATACCCTAAAATGCTTTGCAAAAGTTGAATTGCAATGCTTACATATAACCTTGGTAACACAGTTCACACTGTCACGCCCCAAACTCAGAAACCGGGCTCACAAAATTTTCAATCACCGAATCCGGTGCCGACAGCCTTCGTAATACCCCATTCTCGGCTCCCGGCACCCATACACCAGGTTCCGATCCTGAATCATAGAAGGAGGATTTCAAACATGATTTTGATTCGGTATAAGTATAACCATAAGTATAACCCACGAATAATAACCACAAGAACACCATCACAAAATCCACTATGATCAAAAACTTGAGTACAATGCGCATGAAGGGAAATACATGATAATGATAACGGAAACTCCTGAAGCTCGACTGCACACTCCTGTTGTGACTATGCTACGGCTGCATCCTGGTGTCACCTGCACTCATCAATCGTGCATAAGCTTATAAAAAGCTTAATGGGTGGTGTAAGTGTGTGCGCAACATGGGCGTGCTCAGAATGCAATGACAGAGTAATGTTGAATCATGTTGATAAGTACATGAATGCAATCAGCCGTACAAAGGCTATGCGATGCAAAACATGAATGCTATCGGCCATATTAAGGCCATGAGATGCGAAATGCAAGTCAAGCATCCCAATCCTCATCCACATATCAATGCAGTTCCTCACTACAGGATCAAATATCAGTACGGTTCTCAGTCTGGATAATCACCGGGGTTTAGTACCCTTCAAATGGCATTGCCCCTTTCTCAGGCGCGCAATCCAAGCGAGCATAAGAAACCTCACTATCCGCCTGTCCAATAGTCTGTCAATATCTATCCGACACGTCGATAGTGGACCCATTCACGAGCTGGTCAAACTCATCCTAGTAATGCCCCCTACCCTTGGGCGAGTAAGGCCACACCCCTTTTCAACCGACCACGACACAGTGGGAGACGCAACCTCCTGGTATTCGGCCCTCATGCGTTCATTTATCCACTCGGTCTCGACGTTGGAGTCATCCTCTAGGTACCATCGGGTTTAGTGATTTTCACCAAGGACATCTATGACGCTCTGATGCTAGAAACAGTATTTTCGGTATCCAATCCACAATGTGTCTGTGGAGGTTACGAGCCTGATGTCGCTAGGGCATATAGTAATCACAATCACACAAGTGCAAAGTGCATGAATCACACAGCCCAATCATGCATCAATCTTGCGCATACCGTGCGCTCATGTGGGATAACTCTACCTATCAGGGAGTCCCATAAATCACCTACACAATGGTATATGTAATGGTCATCACACCACATAACAAACATATAGATGATGCGTATGGGCATGTATCATGATGCTATGCTGTCACAAACTCATAATCGGCAACAGTAGTCGATATCGGCAATCGGCATCGATAATTAACCTCGACGCAAAGCGGGGTCCATAGGTGGACGACTGATGATGGTCCAATTAAAATCAATGGGGCCCATGCGTTTGGGTTAACCCAGGAGAGAATGATGAGGAAGGGTCTTACAAGGCCTAAGGGAAGGTCACAATGTGGGCGTTCAACCATCATTGTCCATCAATGTGGCCATTTAACCAACATTTCTCCCAAGGAATGACACTCATAGGGCCAATCGAATAATGGGCTCACGGCCTCATACAAGGGCTTAATATACATCATCATGGGCCTTACTTATGGGGCATATACACATCACATTGGGCCTCACTCATGAGCCAATATATATATCATATTGGGTCGTATCGAATGGGTCGAATCAATGGGCCGAATCAAATGGACCTCGTCAAATGGGCCGAGTCAATTGAGCCGAATCGATGGGCCGAGTCAATTGAGCCGAATCGAATGGACCGAATCAAATAGGCTGAGTCGATGGGCCGAATCCAACCACACCATTCACCTATTGCTAAAGATCTTTTTAGAGCATTATTAAAAAAAATAAAATGAATCATATCCAAGGATCATCTGGACCATACCACACTTAGGTGATATAGTTCCCACTATTAGAAATTTAGAGGGCCCACCATATCATTCATTTCCCATCCAAACTGTTCATAGGGTCAAAGGAAAACAAATATTATATTGATTCAAAACTGCTGTAACCCAAAGGGGTTTCAATGGTAGACGTCCACTCCACTGTCTTCTGTAGTGTGGTCCACTTGATACTAGCTCTGTCTTATTTTTCTTCCCAAGCCTTAGGATTTGCTCACCAAATGGATAGATGGTTCGATGAACCATATACATTAGGGTGGGGTCCACGTACGTGGCCCACCATAAGTTTGAATCTGCTGCATTTTTTTGAAAAAAATTTATTTATTTATTTTTATGTCAAGCCTTGAGACAAGCTCACCAAATGGATAGACGGTTTGGATGCAACACATGCATCAGTGGCTGCTCAAAGCTACTGCCTGTCCCAGCAGATGGGATGGTTTAGATATAACACGTGCATCATGGTGAAGCCATGCTGCACCCAGCACGTCACCAAGGTGACTGCCCAAAGCTACTGCCCGTCCCAGCAAGGGGGATGGACGGTCTGATATTAGGCCAGCTGCACCGTCCAACAACTGGACGATGCAGATAAAGTCATACATTGTGGTGCAGTCCACGTAGTGGCCCACCTCTTAGTGTATTATATATATATATATATATAAGATATATATATATATATAGAGGCAGAGATTGCCCAGACACACCGTCTAGACCTCTATGACGGTGATGATCTCCTCATTAAAGGTGAGTCCCACGTGGGAGTGGCCCACCACAATACATTTATTTTAAAATATAAAATATATATTTATATAATATATATATATATATATATATATATATATCATACATACATATGATATATATAATATACATGTGTGTGTGTGAGAGGCTGGAGGTGCCAGCGCTATCAGCGCCCAGCGTCTAGAGACGCTGGACAAACGGCTGATGGTAGGCCCCACTTGTATGGACGGTTTTGATGCAACACATACGTCATGTGGTGGGGCCCACATTTACTAGCTTGGTGGTTGTAGGGATGGTGGGACCCAAAATTCTTACTCACGTCCATATAGCGCTGTGTAGCTGACGTGAGGTACACTATCCAATCCTCTCCCACCGTCCATGGTTTGGACGGTGCGGATACAACACATAAAATTAAGGTGGGGTCCATTCGAGTGGGCCACGTAACTTCATCATCACCCCAAGAAAATGAGAGAGAGAGAGAGAAGATGGAGAGAAGGACCCCGCCACTATGGGCCCTCCAATTCTTACAATTCATACTTCTACGGGTCCCGCCACATGTGGTCCCAAAA
>JAJHSJ010001866.1:0-31055 GCA_021015155.1 Magnolia officinalis | reverse complement strand
CGGTCTCGAAAAAATGAACGGGTGGCGTGGCTGTAAAACAGTCACGCACCTTATTTTGTTAAGTCGTCTGCGGCGCATGCCGCTTAGTGCACTTGCACTGTTTTAGTGCATGTGGCCCACCTTGATTTATGTGTTATATTATATATCCATGCCACCATCAGTTTTTCCTGATCATTTCAAGGCATGGTCCCTAAAATGAAGCAGATCCAAATCTCAAGTGGACCACACAGTAGGATTGAATGCCCACTGTGCACTTGCATTGTTTTAGTGCATGCGACCCACCTTGATTTATGTGTTGTATTACATATCCATGCCACCCATCAGTTTTTCCCTGATCATTTCAAGGCATGGTCCCGAAAATGAAGCAGATCAAGATCTCAAGTGGACCGCACAGTAGGATTAATGCGCACTATTAAAAACTTATTATGGCCCACTGTAATGTTTATTTTACCATCAAAACTGCTAATAAGGTTGCATGGACCTGGATCAAGGAAAACACAAGTCACAGCTTAAAAATAAAAAAATAATATAATAATAATAATAGAAGTTTTAATTGTGGGAATTCAATCCCTACTGTGTGGTCCACCAAGATTTGGATTTGCCTCATTTTTGGACCATGCCCTAAAATGAGTCGGCAAAAAGGATGGACAACATGGATATACAACAAATGCATCAAGGTGGTCCTATGTTCAGGGCGTCATTCACTAGTGGTCCACCTAAGGTTTAAATCTGCCTAATTTTTTGGATCATCTTTAAAATGAGCTAGCAAAATAGATTGACGGCACAAATATACAAATACATCAAGGTGGACCTCCATTTCAGGCCTCACCCCTAGTGGTCCACCTTAGATCTGGATCTACCTCATTTGTGGACCATGCCTTAAAATGATTTGATAAAACGGATGGACGTCATTATATACATACATACATCATGGTGGGGCCCTATGTACATGGCCGTAAAATTGTCCATGAGGCATACATTAACTAAAAAATAATAAATTAAATTATGGCACTATTGTGGCCAAGTCACAATTCCAAGATTAAATTGTTTAAGTGATTTTCACCGTTAATTTGCAAACACTTGTTTTTTCTGAAATAGGATCATTTGATATTTTTCATTCCTCACTGTTCAATACATATCCACCAATCCATCAGTGAGATAAGTGCCAATAGATTGCATGAATTTAATCTTGATTTGGGGCATCAAATGGTCCACCAAATCAGCTCTAAATCGACAACACTATTTACTTGAATATAATTTCAAATTTTTTTCTTAAGATTTATTGGGAAAAGTTATATTAATTTGTTAGATATATGTAATAATTAGACATAAAAGTCCCTAGATTGTATGTTGAAATAAAATGTACACAAGTCACAGGGTATTTAATACACCAATACTTACAAATATGAGATATTTTGGTATTAGATTCATTCTAATTAATTCATATTGATATTTTATAGTTAGATAATTAATATAAAAGATCTATAGCCAATACTAGGCTGTCAGGTTCATATTCATCACGTAGTCCAATACAACTTCTCACCAAAGAGTGGACCGTTACACAACCACCATAAACATGTTCCAAATTATAAATGAATGCATATTTAGAATATTTAGAATATTCCGGATTTAATGGATATTTTTTCTATAATTTTTTTACCCAAAAAAAAAAAATTTACACTATTATACACCCCGTATCAGCTAATACGGGGCGTGTCCGTATTGGTAACGGTGGCACCGTTACTCCCACCGATACCCCGCAACAAAACACCTTGTGTAGCGTACACTATGCCTTTTTTGTAATAAGTGGTCATTATATTTTGTATTTTTTGAAAAAGGTAATTATATTGTTGTATTTTGTACTTAATACTCTCAACCTGTGGGATTTTTTTCTTTCGTACTTGTGACTTGTGGTTTCAATTAGACATTATTAATTATAGTTTTCTTAAGAAGTTGTAGATGTGATAATAATTTGATTTGGTTTATGTATGTGGTTTCAATTAGACATTATGTATCAGACATTAATAATAAATGATGATTAATAACTTGTTTGAACATGCTTATACTTGGAAAAAAAGAATCATCTTTTAGCATTATATATATATATATAATATATATATATATATATAATATATATATATATATAATATATAATATCTTACTATTTATCATATTCTTCCTATTTTAAAATTAAAAATAAAGTAGTGTATAGCTTATGCTACTTGCACTACACACTATAGAGGGTTGAACATTATGCAACACGCTACCGCTATTTAAAACACTGATCAAAACACTTGAAAGAACTAAGAATCTCTCAACATCAAATAATAGAACAAATTGTTGTTTTAAATAGCAAATAGTGTGGTGTAGTATTCACTCCTTTGAAGTATGAGGCATAAGCTACATAGTGTGTAGCATAAGCATAAGCTACATGCTACTTTCTAGATCTTTAATTATGGCTGCGATTTGTTACACCAGATTCCATGAAATTTCATGACATGTTGCACAAATTACTGATTAATAATGAAATTTTATGATATTTGGTGCAACCAAACACAGCCTAAAATAATAGGAAAATTAGGGCAAAGATTAAGCACAAATATAAAGAAAGGGCAAAAGAACTGATTTAACATAGTTACTTGTATCACTTTGCTAAATCAAAGAAAAAAATTAACTCATTTTTACTGAAAATAGAAAATGTCAGAAATCATAGAAAACATTAATTGACTTATATTTTTGTTGAAAATAACTTTCAGTGTAAGCTAAGTAGCGTATAGCGTAGGTTATGTCGTGTGTAGCATATGCAAATTAGCGTGTAGCATGGGCTAACTTAAGCTATTTTCATGAGTTGCATAGCATGTAGTATAGCATTCACCCCTTTGAAGCATGAGGCATAAGCTACACGCTACTTTCTAGATCTTTAATTATGGCTGCGATTTGTTTGAAAAATGTCAGAAATCATTGAAAACATTAATTGATTTTAATATTTTGTTGAAAAATAACTTTTAGCGTAAGCTAAGTAGCATGTGGCGTAGGTTATGTAATGTGTAGCATATGCAAATTAGCGTGTAGCAACTTAAGCTATTTTCATGAGCTAAATAGTGTTAAGGCTAAGCTACGCTACATACCGTAAGCTATATGTGCTACATAGCGTAAGCTATATGCTACACTGGAACAAATCTACCCTATCTACATTTTCTAACATCAAGACAACTACAGTTAGTGTGATACTGTTAAGAAGAAGAAGAAGAGATGGCATGTGCAAAAGCAAATCCTCATTGGTAAGAAATCCACTCTAACAATATTGAAAGAACCAATCGTTCAAAAATATATTTGAAAAGACACAATATATTAACATGGCTTCAGTGAATGGTACACCACGGTTCAACCAATGAGCATTTTTGGAAAATGTTGAGACCTACATATTTATGGGTAAAAAATCATTCCAATCTCCAAATTCCAATAATATATGATAGTTTACAAGTTCTAGCAATATGTGAGAAAATAACTGTTGTCATCTCAATGAAACAATGGCAAAGCTGACCAACCTGTTGAGTATTTGGATCAATGTCAAAAACTTTAGTAGGACTGCTTTCAATCCAGTTCCTTTTCTCCTCAAGTGTCAACTTTTCCATCAAATCCTCATTTATATGAATCTCCGGTTCATACATAAAAGTAACTGTAGCACCAGGTGACCATTTTGCATGGTCTTTGCCAATTCCTTTCCTCGCTATCGCCCTTAACCTCAATTCTTGCCCACGACGTAGCTTTACAATTATAATGCCCCTAATGATAACATGAACAATCATACATTCCAGAATAAAATATAACATATAGAAAGCATTGACAAAGGCAATACATAAAAACCCCAGTAGCATGATATGCAGCTATGGTTACAAAAGCTAGCTAAACAAAGATTTATGGAACTGTAACCATAAAATAATGAAGGCCAAAAGACAAGGAAGAAATAAACAACGAAATAAACAAAGAATAACTTAAATAAGATACGAACTCGATGGTTAGAGCATATTTAAATGTGGATGAGTGCCATGTAGTCCTAGGAACATGGTGTGCCGTAAAGGCCGTTACGTAAAGGTAACGGTGGCACCGTTACACGTTACAGGGTCGTAACGGCCGTAACAGCCGTTATGGACAAAAATGATCCATAATTGCCGTTAACGGCACGTTACGTCCCCTATAAAGGCCATAATAGCCCCGTAATTGTCTATTAGCGGACAGACCTATGTTTTTCATACTTTTTAATCAACACTACCCCTACCGGGCAGATACAAGTTTTTTTGGGGGTTTTCCAATAAATAAAAAATAAAAAAGAGAGTCCATAATGGCCGTTAGGGGCCGTAACAGCCATTATGCCCCGTATCGTAAAGGTAACGGTTATGGAACACCTTACCTAGGAACTATTTCAAAGAAAGGGATCTTGCATCTTACATATGAAAGGGAATACAATAAGATAGCAATAAACAAATTCCACAGTCCACAATGGTTTTTAAAGTCAAACTAAAATTACATAGCACCAAAAGAAAACAGTTCTGTCTCACGCATAAGATAATTGATGGGACCAAAAGTAGATAGAGACAAGAGTGCCAAACATCAGTCACGAGAAGTTCCATGTGTTTAGGAATTAGGACAAGCATTGTGGCAGCAAACTTCGCTTTTTACACATCTGACAAAACAAAATAAGGATGCTCTGATGGCCTCTACACAACACTAAGATGATAATACCAACACGCTAAACCTTCTCCCATGAAATTTTGAGATACCAACATCTCGAAATATGATTGAACTTAGTCATCAATGTCTACAGCACAATCTACACTTCTACGCCCAGATGGAGAACCTTTGAGGGTTGTTGCATCTATCCAGACACAAATAAATGGTACGCGTGGTCATTTCAGAATCAGGGCTATCAAAACAAACCCCATCGATTATTATATAACAACTACCATCAACCTCTTACAGAAACTTCACTACTTGCATGGAAGATTCGAGTCATCATCACCTCAACGCTTCTTTCGTTTCTGTTTTTTTCTGTTTTGGTAACTCATCTTTCCTTTCTGTTCTTCTCATTATTCAGATTCATAAAGTGAGTACTTCATTGACTTTGTGTTATTTCATTGCTTTCATATGGGCAACTTGTGTCTTTCATTGTCGCAAGAGAACATGACTATTGAAGATATCCTTTCATTGCAGCAAGAGAACATGATTGCTGAAGAATCACAAAAGTACCATGGCTTGACAGTTCAATGTGAGTTATTTGAGACAGCATTGCAACAAGTTCCTTGATACTGCAACAAATATAAAACAAATGGGGGAGATGATTGCATGTGAGAGAATAGAGTTGCTCGGCTGCTTCAGTAGCAAACAACCTCTAGCAACAGTACCATGTTTCGAGGAGAGCAACCAGGTGCGCCTATTATCACCAATGGCAAAAACCAAAGGGCACACACATGTTAAATCTACGTCCTAGGTCACACGAAAAAAGAGAAAAACATAAAGAGACCTCAACACTTAAGCGTTTTAGTGCAGAGATATAGGACACATCTCAGCTGTTCTCCTTCAAAGTTCTTTAATTATCGTGACGAGACTATCGAAGAAGAGAAAGCAAAGGATGAAGACGAAGACTGTACAAATGGCAATAAAAGCCGGAGGATGATGATGCATACCATACATATGACTAAAAGATCACACCAGAGGGATTGAATGAAGAACCCATAGTGTTTGTGGTTCAATGAGTTGAGGAGATCCTAATGAAGAAACAAAAGAAAATTGGCTTTACACAGTTTCCCATGGATATGTGTCATGTGAAGGAAATACTATCAAGGATATCCTCACTAATGGCAGAGGCATCAATATCGTGTCACAATGGATGGTAGATCAACTGAAGAACCTATAGTGTTTGTGGTTCAATGAGTTGAGGAGATCCTAATGAAGAAACAAAAAAAAATTGGCTTTACACAGTTTCCCATGGATATGTGTCATGTGAAGGAAATACTATCAAGGATATCATCACTAATGGCAGAAGCATCAATATCGTGTCACAATGGATGGTAGATCAACTGAAGCTTTGAACAAAAAGGTACCAACAACCTTAACAGATCACTTGGTTTAGTGGGGAATCCATGTCAATCAACCAGCAATGTCTAGTGACTTACTCATTAGGGCCACAGTACATGGAATCAGTTTGGGATGAAGTTGCTCCAATGTTGGTTCGTCATGTGTTGTAGGGGCGTCCGTGGTTGTTAGACCATTGTATGCAATATTGTGGGTTCACCAACAATTACATGTTTACAGATGAGAGGAGAGAGACCATCTTCAAGACAATGAGAGAGGATCCGCCATGGAAAGATGAAAGGACACATGAGAGCAAAGAGAAGACGCCATAACTATCCAAAAATGAAAGGAGGTGACCATGCAAGCTGTGCAACCCATGCAGCAAGTATTAAAGAAAAGAAACAAGCATGCAAGAGGAAGATGACACTCAATTCAGTTAAAGTGACACTCAGGCAACTTGGAGGCCTTCAACAACAGTCTTTCAATGCAGTTGAAGATATGTTATAGCAAAGTTCGAGAGACTAATGCCAGTTTCAAACTCATGGATGAGCTTTTCATCAAGTCTCTTCACGCTCAATGCGGAGAGGTTTGTTGGTGGTATTTTGGTAGCCTAGGATACCAAGGCTTGGGTCAAAGAGGACACTTGGATTAGAGCCGGATGGACGTTTAGAGGAGACTTCACTATCACTCGGTTCTCCTTCGAGAAGTCGAATGGCAGCCATCTTTCTAAAAGCATAAAACTCTTCTCTGACTGGGTTGGCATAAACGAACTTGTGGACCTTCCTCTCCTGGATGTGAAATATATGTGGTCAAATGATCAAGCTCCCCTATCCTCCCTCGCCTCAACAAACTCATGGTCTCCCTTGACTGGCTGAAATCCTTTCCAACAGTCTCACAACGAGGCTTACCCCGCCCTCCTCCAATCATTGCTCAATTTTGTTGGACTTTATCAAGGAGAGATAGGGTCCTAAGCCATTCAGATTTGAGCAATCGTGGCTGGAAATGGATGATTTTTCCTACATGGTCAATAGCTGGTGGTCCTCCTTCGTTTCAGGTCTCCCAAGGTTTGTCCTTAGCCAAAAAGCTCAAGTTGTTAAAAAATAAACTGGTGTTCTGGAGAAAGAAGATGTTCGGGAGTATCGACATCAACATCAATGAAATCCTTTCGGCTATCCAATCTTTGGATTCTAAGGAAGAAGGCAGCTTGCTCTATAGAAAAAGTCTCGAGATTTGTTCTCTATGCTCAAGGAGGTAGCAATCACACGCTCTTTAGCTCAAGGATGGAGCTAAGGTCAAGCAAGAAGAGATAAAGTGGAGGCAGCAATCACATGCTCTATAGCTCAAGGAGGGAGACAAGAACACCCACTTCTTCCACTACATTGCCAATGCAGGGACCTGATGCAATAGGATTAGTGTCTCCATAAATGGTAATAGAGTGGAGTGCAAGCATTAGGTCTATGAACATGTTATTTCCTTCTATACTAGCTTATTATCCTATGAAAGTTAGACTCGACCAAGGCTAGGGCTGAAAGTCGGGCAGGTCGGGTCAAGTTGGTGCCCTACCCTAGCCCAACCCAAGGTTACTATACCTCAACCCTAACCCAACCCAACCCAACCTTGGGTTGGGAATTCTCAACCCAAGCCCAACCCAAGCAAGCTCGGTCGGGTTAGTCGGGTTGATACATGCTAATATTTTCATTATTACATTAGTCTATTATATTTCAATACACATCTTATTTTTTGTATCTATAATTTTATTTTATTTTTTGAAAGAGTATCTATAATTTTATTAATTATACACGTAGTTATTCATCATTAAAAAAACTTCATTTTTTCTAAACAAACATGCTAAAATATAGGACAACTACTCCTTTTAAAAGTCGTGTTGTGTAGCACGCAATTTATTTGGGAGAGAGAAATCCGGCATATCTTGTTAGCTCGAGTTATCGGAAACGATGTGGACCAATGAGACCCGACAGCACTGAAATTTCCTATGCCTTCAACACAAATGATCCATACTCAATTATAATTTATAAATAACTTATATATTGTTCGAGTTCGGGTTGGGTCGGGCAACCCAAGACCTCAATCCGAGCCCAACCCAAGTTTTATCGGGTTGGTGTTTGTATAACCCAAGCCCGAGATCGGACTCGATACATCCTGCCCAAGCCCAACCCAATGTCGAGTCGGTCGCAGGTCGGTTGGGTTGAACCCGCCCAACTTTCAGCCCTAACCAAGGCTAGATAACTCACCTTCTACTAGATCTCTGTGGAGGAAGCCAAAGCCCTTGAACCCCCTTTCTCTAAGGAGGAAATCAAAGCTACTACACTTTCCCTTACAAAGACAAAGCCCTTTGGGACTACCTAGACTACATGTTGCATTAGGTTAACTTTGGGTCGAAATGGCATAAATGGATTTGGGTCTACAACCCCTCTACAAAATTCTATGCTTTAGATAATAGTTCCCCCCCAAAGGTTTCTTTCAATCTTCCGAAGGTGGCAAGGTGACCCCCCACTTTCCCCTTTCCTTTTTGTTATTTTTGTTGAAGGCTTTAGCAGAATGTTAGATAAAGGAGTGTTTGCTACCCTCGTTAGTGGGTTCAAGGTGGTGAATTTTAGTCCCTCTGTTACCCACATTCAATCTGTTGATGATACTATCCTTTTTCGCAATACTAAAGAGGCAAATTCTGGTCTGTAAGCGTATCCTAGATCTGGCCATGATGAACTCAACCATTCTTGGTAAATGGACCTGGCAGTTTGGTTTGAAGGTTGGCCATTGCTAGCAAATATGGGCTTTCCAAATCCTCCTCTTTACAGAGCCGTTTGGAGTGTGGAAGGCCATTGCCAAAAGTACCCCCCCCCCCCCCCCCCCCCCCCCCCCCCAGCCTGGCCCTAGTTGCCTCATATAGGTCTGTAGCCAATTGCTTCTCTGACGTTAGGGCCGAGATCTGGTTTGTCGAACGTACAAGAGAAATCTATCGGATTCAAAGTTGGATGAGTTTCTTGGGCTTCTAGAGCTTTTTAGTGGCGTTTGCCCCTCCCCGAGAGTCGAAGACTCATTGTTGTGGTCCCTTAACAGCTTGAGCAGGTTTTCGGTTAGCTAATGGTTCACACTACTCTGTGGATGGGGGGGTCAATGCCATTTTCCTTCCTTCACTTGGTCGTATGGAGGCTAAAAGTTGTCATGTTCATCTAGCTTCTTGTTAGGGGGAGAATCCTCATTGTTGGAAACCTGCAGAAAAGAGGGATGTTTATTCCCAATGTTTGTCTACTCTGTATGGAAAATGCAGAATTGATAAACCATCTATTCGTCCATTGCCCCTTTGCCTACAGGGTGTGGTCCTAC
This sequence comes from Magnolia officinalis, assembly GCA_021015155.1. Lineage (NCBI taxonomy): Eukaryota > Viridiplantae > Streptophyta > Magnoliopsida > Magnoliales > Magnoliaceae > Magnolia > Magnolia officinalis. Next base: position 21,638 of record JAJHSJ010001866.1, on the reverse strand, counting down.
ATTCTAGCTCTTTTCCACATCTCTTGTGTTATGCCTTTCGCCACTGAGGATATTCTCTTTGCTTGGCACGAAAGAGGCATTGGGAAGGACCACAAAGCTATCTAGTGTCTGGTCATCCTAGCTACCCTTTGGGCCATTGGGAAAGAGAGGAACAATGGCTGCTACCAGAACTTCTATTCGCATTCATCAAAAGGGAGGTTGTGAAGTAGTCGTCATGCCTCCTAATCTCTGACCCATGTATTTTATCTTCCCTCTTTGGGTTGTAGCATGCTTGGCCTATTTTCTTTTGCCTTTGGCTTCTATTTTTGTTTTTGTCTTCTCTTTGGGTTGTAGCAAGCCTTGCCTATTCTCTTTTTGCCTTTGACATTCTTCTAATAATTTTTTTTAATGATACTTCTAATAAATTTTGTTAATCTTCAAAAAAAAAAAAAAAAAAAAAAAAAAAAAAAAAAAAAAAAAAAAAAAACCATCTTTTCTTACTATCTCCACCCATGTTTAGTTACTATCAATGCCCAAAACTTCAGCTAGACCATTAGGTCATCAAATATTTTCTCACTGCCTCCACCCACATCCTTTTCGGCCTTCCCCTTGCCCTTTTAAACCTTTTGTACCAACTCACTCTTAACCAACACAATTCTTGGTCTACATTGCACATGACTAAACCATCTAAGTTTCTTCATTGCACATGACTAAACCATCTAAGTCTACTTTCCCCCATCTTATTACCTATTGGTGCTACTCCTAAATTCCCTTGAATGCAATCATTTCTAATTTTATCCTTATCTTGCCACTCATCCATCTCAACATCCTCATTTCAACTACATTCACCCTATGAACATGTTATTCCCTAACTGCCCAACATTGTCCCATAAAGCATGGTTGTTCTTATAGTCATCCTATAAAATTTCTCTTTCAGTTGAGTGGTACACGACAATCACATAAATCTCCAAAGGCACATCCATTTCTTCCACCCCACTTGAGTTCTATGGGCAGCATCCTTCTCAATCTCTCCACTCATGAATTTTCGACCCAAGATATCTAAAGTGGTCATTTTGGGAAACTTCTTGGTCAGCAATCTTAATTAATTCCTCGTTCCCACCCTATTGTTACTAAAATTGCATTCCATATACTCTGTTTTAGTCTAACTAACTTTTAATCCTTTAGAATCCAAAGCACCCCTCCATAAATCTAGCTTTATGTTTATACTCTCCCTCATCTTGTCAACCAAAACTATGCCATCTGCACACAACATACACCATGGGAACTCTTCTTATAGATGCCTCATTAACGGATCATAACCAATGCAAAAAGGTATGGGCTCAATGCCAACCCCTGGTGCAAGCCTACAGTAATTAGGAACTCACTTGTTTCACCAGTTATGGTCCTCACATTTGTTATTGCTCCCTCGTACATATCCTTAACCATGTCAATACATCCTCTTGAAACTCTTTTCTTTCCCAATACCCACAGATTAACTCTCTAGAGACCCTATTGTAAGCTTTCTCTAAGTCAATAAAGACCATGTGGAGATCCTTCCTTCCCTCCCTATATGTCTCCATCAATTATCTCAGTAGGAATCAGTGGTTGACTTCATGTGGGCATGGCATGGGGGTGAAGTTAGCAAGGCTAGTAAAGCTATGTGGAGATTAACCATCTTGATCATTTTATAGGCTATCTGGGGTGCTAGGAATGGGTGTTGCTTCCGAAATGAGAAAACCAGCATTAAAGAGGTTATTAGGAAAGTAGAGTTTTTGGTTTCTAGTTGGGTTGTCTATGTTAATGCAATTCTTGCCTCTAGTCGATTTGTTTAGGCTAGCTGGTTTTGGTTGTATTCTTTTCTCTCTTTTGCGAGCTTTCTAATAAAGTTTTTGTTATCTCTAAAAAAAAGTTAGACAATGACTTCAACGGTAGACCTTCCTAACATGAAACCAAATTGATTTTCTAATACATTCATCTCGTGCCTTAATCTTTGCTCATTCGCTCTTTCTCAAAGTTTCATCTTATGGCTCATAAGTTTAATCCCACGATAGTCAGTGCAACTATGTATGTCTCCTTTATTCTTATAAATAGGTATCGCGGTACCTTTTTTTTTTAACATTAGGTACCACGGTACCTTTTCTCCATTCAACTAGCATTTTCTTCCATCTTACAATCTTGTTGAACAACTTTATCAAACAAAATAACCAATATCTCTCATACACTTCCAAACCTCTATTAGCATACCATCTGGTCCAAAGGGCCTTTCCTATTTTCATCTTTCTCACATCTTCTTTCATTTTTTATTATTATTATTATTTTTAACACGGGGTGTCCCCACCACATTTTTTAGGTGAGACTATTCCCTACTGATGCACGCAATCACCCGCAACCACATGCATCGAGTAATGTCGGGGAGGGGAGTCAAACCCATGCCTATAGGAAGCAAACCCACGATGTTGGCCACTCGCCCAAACCCCACATCTTCTTTCATTTTTGATATCCTAATGCTACAAAAGTTCTATCAACTTCGACATCATTTGAGTTTATGATTCCTTTATCCCTATACTCTCAAGGTGATTGCCATCTAAAAAGATTGGAGTCAAACCCATGCCTGTAGGAAGCAAACCCACGATGTTGGCCACTCGCCCAAACCCCACATCTTCTTTCATTTTCAATATCCTAATGCTACAAAAGTTCTATCAACTTCGACATCATTTGAGTTTATGGTTCCTTTTATCCCTATACTCTCAAGGTGATTGCCATCTAAAAAGATTTGAAAGTAGCCTCCCCACCTTTCACTGATATCACTGTCCTTGACTAGTACCCTCTAATCAACGCTCTCAAATCTCAATGCATGTAACATGATCTAGGTTCCTACTTTTCACATGTCTTTCTCACTCTCTTATCCTCGATCTATTGTAAAGATATCATAACATTAAGTTTAGTCTCACTCACTATTTTCTTAGCAATATATTTGGCATTTCTATATTGTTCAAGATTTTCATCGTTCTGTGTCCCTTGCCAAACTTTGAAATATAAATTTATATAGTCAATCCCCACTTCAAACACATGCCTAATGTGGGCCCTATCTAACCATGGCCATGTTAAAACCAGTTCCCAAACATTGGATTGCATGCTACAGATAATATGCCTATGGTGAACATGCAGAATATACCAAAAGATAAACCATAAGTCAGCCATCATACAGCTGTCTATACAGCTTGTACAGCAAGAGCATAACTACTTTTTAATTGTTAAATTGCTTTTTATTAGTTCAGGAAAATTCAGATCCCCAAGCAGTAAGAGACTTGTACTGAGGTCTTTAAGCACATCTATAAATCATACACGTGTAATGATATGATTTTTACCGAAAAAAAAAAAAAAAAATCTGAGATATTCTTATTCTTCTTTACAATAGCAGTTACTGGGGGAAGAGATGCTCCTCTGGTCACAGACATTGTCTCTCTGTGTGTGTGTGTGTGTGTGTGTGTGTGTGTGTGTGTGTTTTGGTGTGTACGTTCCTTATTTCCTGCATGTAAATTTCTTTCTTCAATGGTGATTTCATTGGGGCTACAAACTAGCTTGCATTATCACCCCATTGAGGCCCACATGCAGGGACGGTCCAATTATCAGAACTGTCCATTCTGTGGATACTTCCCTGCACTGGCCCTTCCCTACACTGGCCATGTAATGAATGGATGACTCTGGCCATCACTATGGTTAAATGGTTTTTGGGAACATGGAAAAGAACATCTCCAATGGCTCACATTCCATTCCAAAAACCATAGGTCAGGATTATCACCGAAGCACAATTATGGAATCGTAGCTTATTTTTGGCAAGACAAGAATACTAACAATTCAAATTCAAATGGGGTGACACATAGTAGGGGTGGCAATGGGCCAGGCTAGAGCTGGGTGAAGGTTGGTCGTGGCCCAGCCCTGGCCCTCACCACAGAGGATTGGGCTGGGCTAGGACCGGAACAAGGCCAGGCCGGCCCTGTAATTTAGAGATAAAAACATGCTACATGTACAATTGGTGAGTGTGTGTTTATCAATCATCATGCTCTTCCAAAGTATTAAGGTTTTTCTATGCCATGCCTATGTCAAACAAGATAATTCATCAACCAAGCATATGCCCCACCCAATTCACCACCACATCGCATGAACTTAAACAAATGCATCAACATACAGTTCACCATCTAAACTGGGGTCCACACTTTTGACAATTTATAACGTGCCTACATATCATCCACTATACCACAATATTGAATTTCTTCATATTACCATATATATACACTAGTGCAAGCACACTATAGCCTACATTAGTAATAACTATGTACTATATAGTATAACATTAGAGCAATGGGCTGGAGCTGGCAGGGTTACTGGCCATGGCCCGGCCCGGATACGAGGCCTAGATTTCAAGACCAACCCTGGCCCTTCAGGTTGGGCAGACCAGCCACCCCAACAGAGAGAGCTGTCAATGTGCCAGGCCTGGACCTAGCAAATGCAAAATATCAAATAGGCCTGCCCCAAACGGTTCAAAATCTGTGTCGAAGCCCGGCCTGTTGACAGCCCTAGCCATTGATGCTGCCCCATCCAGAGTCAAAACATAGGCAAAACAGACTCATTTTCGACAGTAGCTTTTCGCAGCAGCACAATAAAAGGAAGAAGATAATAACAAGAGAAAGGAAAGGTGGGGGACCTCTGCTCGGATGGATCGAATCCGTTGGCAGGATCTGCAGGCCGGGGCAGAGCGTCAACAGGGTAGACAGTGGGATCGAGACTGCGGAGATCGGCACTGGTGACATCAAGGGTCTGTTCGGTGGTGCACATGGCATTAAGGTGAAATTCGACGGAGCAGTACTGGCAAGCACCATCGCCATCACAGGTATCACAGTCGCGCGAGAAGCGCATGGACATGGCACGGTCGCTGGCGAGAGGGATTAGACCGAGTCGGTGGGCGATGAATTCGTCATTGAGGACGGACGAGTTCACCTCGATCTCTACCAGGTCGATGGCGATGGTGGGGACTTCGGCGAGCATGACTCGCCTCAGGGCGTTTGCCATGCTCGCGTCCGTCTCACGCAGCTCGAACTTCAGGTAGTCGTCTTTCATTTCCCTTATCTTCACCTTTGGGAATCGCTGGTATGACGCGCCCTCCATCTCTCCGACGCTCTCTCTCTCTCTTCGTCCCTCGCTCGCTCTCGAGGGTTTTGGCTTGGGCTCGATTTTTCCCTCCCCAGACTATATAAACCCTAAATGGGGGGAACGATAAAAATAAAATAAATAAATAAACTTGCAAAAGGGGTAGTTACATGATTTTCAGGTAGCTTATGAACTTTAATGCGCAGACATGCAGAAATTGGGAAGCGGATTGGATGGTGTACCACACACCACGATCTGGCTGGTGTGTTGACGTCACGAAATTTTGTGGGTTCCATCATGAGGTATGTGTTATATCCCAACTGTCCTTCCATTTGGAGAGTTCATATTAAGGCTTGACCCAAAAAATACTACGGATCCATAGATCAAGTTGACCACACTATAAAATTCAGCTGGGGATTGAATGTCTACCATTGAAACCTTGTTGGAGTTCACGGAAGTTTTGGATCAATACGGTATTTGTTTTTCCTCTTCATCCAGGCCTGTGTGACCTTATGAATAGATTGGATGGAAAATAAACGTTATGATGGTCCCTACGAATGTTTTAACGGTGAGGATCATTGTCCCATCGCTATTTGTGATGTGGTCCACTTAAGATTTTGATATTTTAGTAGTACTCTAAAATGATCTCACAAAATGTATGAACGGTGTGGATATAATGAATACATCATTTTAGGGCAATGTAACTTTGATCTACTTTGAACCGTTGGTACTACTCGAGCTCAGGAGAGGCAGCGCTCGTCTTGACATGGCACGTACCCACACCAGCCAAATCGGTGCTGTGCGGCACACCAGTCAACCCGCTTCCCAGAAACCGTACACATTAGAAATATGACCGTTGGATACTTTTATCCTTAATCGTCCAATAAATCTCCAACAATATAATAGTCAGATAATAGAAGTGCTTCTCAATTTCAAAGGTGTGACCCATGAAATCAATGGTTTGGGATTTTGGGCTGGCCCCTTGAACAGTCCAAATTGCCCATAAAAGGTCCCCTAATTAAAATATCCCAAAATGGTGGGACATCGAGTGAAAAAGGTGGGTCACATCAGATCAATGGTTTAGATTTTATGTCTGACCTTTTGAACGGTCTAGATTACCCAAAAAAAGGGCGTAAACTATAATCTAAAAATAAAAATAAAAAATCCACAAATTACCTCTTGCTTGCTGTTTCTTTTTCTTTCATCCTATTTCTCAAATACACACAGAAGTGCCACAAAAGCAAGATAATGAGAGAGATTCAAATCCAAATTCATGTGTAGGTTGTTAGAAAAGACATTCAACAGTCCAATTCATCGGGCATGTGTAACTCCATTGATGAATATGATTTAATAATTTTTAGGTCTTATTCGATGAATGGCCTGGATCTTTGACACGTGTTCCTATCCTACGTAAGTGGAAGGTTGGGATGCAATGAGAATCTCTGATGAGGTTTGGATATGGAAACAGAGTTTCTTCCATTAAATGCACAACTAAGTTGATAAAAAAATGAAATGTCCACCCGCGCACGTACAAGAAATGCTGTATTATAAGTTATGGTGCACTTGCTTAAGAAATGCGCATTACAAGTTATGGTGCAGTTAAGAAATGCCGCATTATAAGTTAGGGTGCACTTACTTGCATTGGGACACTCAATCTAATCCGTTGATCTAGCCTATTGATTAGTTCCGGGGCACATTTTATGAGCTACCATGCATACATCACTTCAATTTGACATGTATTAACCATATAACTAATGGTCTTTAATATGGACAGACAAGTTTGTTTACACAAAATAGTCCCATCATCAATTTTGCCCGTTTATTTGTTAGGGCCCATTGTGGAATATTTATGATTCTAAAAAAATTATTTTGATAGTGTTTGTACTAAAATCTAGCAAGATTAAGTCAATGGTTCAAGTTGAGTCACAGGACATATTTGATATCTTTAGGCATACACCAAATACATGAGGGACAAATCTTATCTTTCAAAAGAGTCTTGTTATTTAAGTTATGAGAAAGACAGGTAACCATTAAGAGTATGTTAGCAATGGAGCACTTTCTAACCATTGGATAAAGAAAAACCACGATCGAAAAGAGGTGGCCACTCTTTTTGAGATGGTCACATGGCTATTGTATTTTAAATTATTTTAAAATAAATTAGTGGCCACTCTTTTTGAGATGGTCACATGGCTATTGTATTGTAAATTATTTTAAAATAAATTAGTATATCAAAAATTCAGTTGGAATGGGTTATAACCATGGCAGTAGTTATAGGTATGTGCATGTCCTACGGATGTATCTTTTCATGCAAGTTCGAAGGGTTGCACCATCTCATATTTTGTTTTGAAAAGTTGTCTTCTTAATCCTAAGAGTCGCACCAATTGGATTTAAACTCAATAATCACAATCCTTTTGAAAGGTTGTCTCTACACCCTAAGGGCCTATTTGGTCGGGCGCATTAGGTGGGATTAACGTGGATGGAATTGTAAAAGTTACAATAAATACATATGTAAGGTATTGTCTTTGGATTGGGTGCATCAAATGTTTTCTAATACCATATTTGGAATGTACAAATTAAAAAGTAAATCTTAAGATTTACTCTCAAATTGCATTTGGAGATTGAACCCAGATGAAGCAAAAATTCATCATCTATGGGATAGGCTCATTTTTCAAAGCCTACAAAGTTAATTTTAATCCCATCTCACACTCTTTCCAAACATGTCATTCTGTATTTCAAAGTGGGATTAGTAATGCAATACCATTAATACAACTTAATACCACTGGCCAAACTGGCCCTAAAGGTGTTCACACAAAGTCTATAAATAGACTTCCTAAATGTAAGAAAAAGTTTGTTTTTACGTTCAAAGTATGGTTTAAGTATTTTCTGGCTTGGGTTAAGACCGCAAGTGGTTTGAGCCCGTGTATAGCGAGTGCACTGCTAGGATCGGGTTATAGTCGTTGTATCCTGGAGGTCGATTGCTCTAGAAACATGTTGCACTTGGAACTTTGTCCAAGGGAAATAAATTTGATTTCAAGACGAGTGACTCATGTAACGCCTCGACTTCCACAAACTGATAAATTCTCCCTTTTCTTATTTTAATTTTACTTCGTCTAAATAGTTTTTCAAACTCTAATTGGTAGTGACTCAGGTTGGCACGAGTTCATTATCCATAATAGAGTAGTTCACTTGGGTAGGGTTTAGAGTTCTACTTGAATAATAAATAACGTAGGGATTCTTCTCTTTTCTTTGGCCTAATACCACCCCATTTGCATAGTCACTTGCATCACACGTGATTTCAAAAGATAAACTCCAATCGGGTGATTACATGATGGGAGCACTAGTTAACATGCCATTTAGATTGAAAGCTTTTTGTCATTCTTCATTATACTCAGAGGGGGTTTCCTTTTGAAGGAGGTTGCGTGAAGGACGAGAGATGAGACTGAAGTCTTTTATGAATTGTCGGTAGAATCCAGTGTGTCCTAAAAAGGATCGCACATAGAGTTGTACATGAGTTGAACCGAGTCGAGCTTGGCCCAACTCGGCTCGACTAGCTGGCTACCCTAGCTCGGTCTTCGAGCCTAATTGGCCATCTCATCTTGGCTCAGCCAGTAGCTCAGGCCAACTCGATCCGAGTTCGAGCTCGATTTTTTTTATTTGAGTTCGAGTTGGAGCCTACGATTAAGTTCAAGTTTAGGTTTTAGGGTTTTTATTATATATAATACAATATATATATATATATAATATAATTTATTTAAATATATAATATTTTTATATTAAGTGAACCTAATTCGAGTCGAATCAAATCAAAATGAGTCAAGTTCCGAGCCGAGTCGAGTCAAGCTCGGTCTAGCTTGGACTCGGGTCGAAATTTTTTCGAGCTTAAAAAATTAGCTTGAACCCAATTTCAAGTTAAGTCCAGTCCAGTCGAGTCAAGCGAGTTAACCGAGCTAATCAGTTCATGTACAGCTCTAATCGCACATTACGTATGCTCTTGGGTGGATGTAGATTAGAGATTAAATCAATTTTGGCTTTATCTACCTCAATTCCATTGAATGATATAATATGTCCAAGAACTATCATTTTTTGAACAATGAAATGGCATTTCTCCCAATTTAAGACAAGGTTCTTTTATTCACATCTCTTCGGCACTAATTTCAAGTGTTCAAGGCATTCGCTGAAGGATGTACCAAAGACAGAGAAATCATCCATGAAGACTTTTAAAATTTTCCCACCATGTCAAAGAAAATACTCAACATGCATCGCTGGAATGTGACAGGAGTATTTATAGTCCAAATGACATTATTCGGTATGCGAAAGTGTCAAAAGGACATGTGAATATGGTCTTTTCTTAATCTTGAAGGGCTATCTCTATCTAGTTGTAGCTCGAATACCTATCAAGAAAGTAGTAATAGGAATGACATGCTAACCTCTATAAAATTCGATCAATGAAAGGCAAAGAAAGTGGTCCTTCCTCGTGATGGTATTCAATTTTTGGTAGTCAATGCACATTCTCTAACCAGTAATGACTCTAGTTGGCATGAGTTCATTATCCACATTAGCTACAATGGTAATCCCGGACCTTTCAGGTACCACCTGAGTTGGACTCACCTATTGGCTATCAGATAAAGGGTATATGGTACCAACATCCAATAACTTTAACACATCGGTCTTAACCACTTCCTTCATATTTGGATTTAGACAATGTTGCGGTTGTCTGGACGTTTTTTGCATTATATTTAAGGTGAATGTTGTGAGTACAAATCAAAGGATTGATTCCCATGATGCCCGCAATCGTCCATCCAAGGGCTCCTTTATGTTCATTGAGAGTATAAATTGGCATACTCTCTTGTTCCTCATCCAAGTGGAAAGAAATCAACACTGGATATGTTTCCTCTTGACCTAAATAGGCATAAATCAACAAGTAATGGTTTTAGGTCAAGCTTCGGTGCCTTGACACTAAATGGTAGAGGCTTTGAGTCCTCTTGAGGTAATCTTTCAAATTCAGACATCTGCTAGTTAGTTTCAAGTACCATCGCAGCATCAAGCAAGGCATCCATCTCCCTAATCATGTCATCATATAAATTAGTGGAATGGGCCAATCACATCTTTAGAGTGTCGGAGCATAACTTCAAAATTGACTTATCTTCCACGAATGAGTCAATCAAATTTATTTCGTGGACAACATCATCATCCTTCGATTTTTTGCACATGTTAAACACATTTAGCTCAAGTATCATGTTTCCAAAGGATAGTTTCATAACCCCATTCCTACAATTGATTATAACATTTGATGTGTTTGGGAATGGTTGGCCAAAGATGATAGGAATTCGAGTGCTAATATCAATGACTGGTTATGTATCCAAAACAATAAAATCTATTGGATAGTATAATTTATCGACTTGGACTAGTATGTCCTCTATCATCTCTCTTGGTATACGAACCGAATGGTCAACAAGTTGGAGTGTGGTCCTGGTAGGTTTTAATTCACCGTGGTAAAGTTATTCGTAGACCGAGTACGGGATTAGATTCACACTCGCCCCTAAATCAAGCAATGCATGTTCAATCTGGTGATCCCCAATTACGCATGAGATGGTTGGGTTACCAGGATCCTTGTATTTTTGGGGCACATCTTGTTTGATGATGGGACTCACTTTTTATGTTAAAATATATTTTTTTTGAATATTATGTCGTCTCTTGGCCATACATAGATCTTTCAGGAATTTGGCATATGATGGGATTTGTTTTATGGCATCCAACAGAGGGATGCTGATTTTCACCTATTTTAGTACCTTTAAAATATCCCGAGTGTTTGACAAAGGCTTTGGTGATATCGACCTTTGTGAAAATGGAGCAACCGGCTTGTATTGCTTTTCTGGTTCTTTCTCATGTGTAACGTTATTAGGCCCATCATCTTTCTCATATTCTTTTGAGTCCTTAGGCTTCTCAGCCCTCGTCGAGATGATTTTGTCAATTGTTTTTCCACTTCTAAGAGTGGTGATGGACTTTGCCTTTTCCACATGCTGAGTTGATGAGCTTGGGTCACTTATCTTATATTGTGGTTTTGGGTTAGGTAGAGGCTGGGCCGGAAGAGTCTCATTCTCCCTAACTGGAAGTTGTGACTCTATTCTTTGAATGGATGATGCAAACACTCCCAAGGATGTTCCAATATCTTGGAATGCTTGCAACGTATTTTGGTTGAAATACTTTTGATTATGGATAATTTTTTTAACCATATCCTCTTGGGGTCTTTTCTGATTTAACAATGGACTGAAGCTCGAAGGAAGAGCCCTTTGAGGATTTTTATATGTATTAGTTGTTTGCCCATTCCTCCAACTGAAGTTCAGGTGGTTCCACCAACTAGAGTTGTACGTGTTTGAGATGGGAGCATTGAACAACCTTTGAGAATTGTTCAGGGCATTAGATTTCTCATATAACAACTCTTGGAATGCAGGAATTGTATGACACTCCTACGTCAAGTGTATATTACTGGATCAAATACCACAAACAATGTCAACAGTCTCGTTGGGTTTAACCATTTCTACTCTTTTCAGTTCCATGCTTTCAACCTTTCTCGTGAGTTTAGCCACTCTGGCATTAACATCGTCTTCCTCCCTTAAGCCGTAAATTCATCCCTTCTCCTTGGACTGAGTTGATTTGAAGTTAGTGGGCTTAGATGAAGTATCCCATGATTGCACATTTTCAACAAGCATATCCAAATAGTCCTACATGTCATCGGGATCTCTGTTCATAAACTCCTCACTGCACATCATCTCTGCGAATTAGTGTCACGCCCCAAACTCGAAAATCGGGCTCACAAAATTCCCGATCACCGAATCTGGCACCTACAGCCTCCGTAGAACCCCATTCTCGGCTCCCAGCGCCCATACGCCAGGTTCCGATCATGGGATGCTACAAGGAGGATTTTTTACATCAGTTTAATTAGCAATAAGCATAACCAAAGGCATAACCCACAAACAACAACCAAAAACTCCATCACATTTCCACTATGATAAAAAACTTTACAAGTACAATGAGCATAAAGGGAATACAATAATAATAGACAAAAAGCTCTAAAATGGTCTGCTCTGCGGTCCTGCCTCAGCGTTGCTGCATCCCAACGTCACCTGCACGCAACGGTCGTGCATAAGCTTATAGAAAGCTTAGAGTGTGGTGAAAGTGTGTGCGCAAGGTAGTAATGCAATCATGCAGTATCAGAGTAATGCAGAACATGCTGATGAATCCATGAATACCTTAGCCGTACTGAGGCTATGCGATGCAAGGCATGAATGATGTTTGGCCATACCAAGGCCATGCGATGCGATATGCAACTCAAGCATACAAATCCTCATCTATATCCACATATCAATACAGCTCAAATCTGGAATATCACCGGGGTCTAGTACACTTTAAACCAGATTGCCGCCCCATCGCGCTCAATAAGGTAAGTGGAAGAGACCTCACTACCCGCCTGCCAATATCAGGCTCGGCTCGTCGGTAGTGGACCCATTCCTCGAGCTGGTCAAACTCAGCCTAGCATTGCCCCCTCCTCTCGGGCGGATAAGGCCTCACTCCCTTCCAACCGACCACAACACAGTGGAAAGCGCGGTCATCTGGTAATCGACACTCGGCGCTCATATACCCACTCGGTCTAGATGTTGGAACAACCTCTTGGTACTATAAGGGTTTAAGGACTTTCACCCAGGGATATCTATAACACCCCATGTAGAACAAGATTTCCGGTATCCAATCCTGCCAACCACGATATGCCTGTGGCGGTTGCGGCCCTAATGTCGCTAGGGCGTACAGTAACCATATCACACAATGCAAATGCATGAATCACACTATCCAGTCATGCAGCAATCCTCCGCATATCGTGCGCTCATGTAGAGCAACACCGCCTATCCGGGAGCCCCTAATCAATCTGCCCGAAGGCATATGTTATGATCAGTCACTTCTCATATCAAGCATACATAAGATGCGTATGATAATGAATCAGGAACTATACTAAACATGTTATACGGTGATGGATGTTGTTCATAACAAAGATGGGCTTAGACGGCCTACAAGTATGGGCTTAACAATGGGCCCTAGGGAGAATCATAATGCGGACATTTAACCAACATTATTCTTACAATGTGGACGTCAAACCAACATTGCTCCCAAGGCATGGCCCGCCTAATATCAACACACAAGTCATAGGAAAATCACACATTGCAATGGACCCTAAGGACACCCCGTTGGGCCTCGACCCATGGGCCTTGGATACATCAAATGGGCCTTATATAAATCAAGTGAGCCACATCAATGGGCCTTATGTACATTGCAATGGGTCATAACTCCTGGGCCTTATATATCAAAGTGGGCCTCAACTACGGGCCACAAATACATCGAATGGGCCTCATGCATATCAAGGTGGGCCTCAACGGAAGGGCCACAAATAAAGCAAGATGAGCCTCATACATATATCAAAGTGGGGTCCACTTGAACTATAGATCTGACTCATTCTTTAGCTCATGCCAACAAAAAATGAGCTTCTAAGGTGGCTGGACGGTTTGGATGCAACTCATGCATCATGGTGGGGCCCATGAAAGCCCACCATACTGTATATTACCTAATATAATATAATATATGTATATATAAAATATATATACAAATATACACACACACACACACACACACACACACATGCACAGCCCCACACGTATACACACACATACACACACGCACGCACACGCACACACCCCACCCACCGTCCCCTGGACGGTGGGCATAACACATATATTACAGTGGGCTCCACCGTCCAGGCGGACGGTGGAATTAAAACACCTGCATCATTATGGGTCCCATGTGGGGCCCACCATTACGTTTATATGTAATCCAGACCGTTCATAAGGTCACGTGGACCTATATGAAGGGTAAAAACAAATTTTACCTTGATCCAAAACTTCTGTGGACCCAAAAAGGGTTTCAAAGGTAGACCTTCAATTCATATTGTTTCCTTTGGTGTGGACCACCAGAGTGCTGGATGAACCTGATTTTTGGAGGGGGCCCACTCCAGGGAGGGACCCACCTAGTGAACGGGTTGGATGACACATATACATCATGGTGGGGCCCACGGCTGGAGCCGTGGGTGGCTGCCAGACCGCCCGCCCGCCCGCCGTCTGTAGGCAGCGCCTGCTGCATTCTGACACAGCAGCGCTGCTGCTGTGTTTCTTCTTCTTCTTCTTTTTTTGTTTTCTTGCAGAAAATCATATGCGGGGCCCACTACCTGAGAATCCACTCCGTCCAATAGATTCTAGGGCTCGAAATACACCAAACGAGTCCAATATACAACATGTTTGGTGTGTAGATACAGCAAGGTGGGTCCTAATAGCTTTGAACAGTAGGAAATACAGTTTCCTATTGTATGGCCTGCCTGATTATCAGATTAACCTCATTTTTTAGCTCAACGCCTAAAATGAACCAAAGAATAGGATGGACGGCGTGGATTTGAAATAAACATCAAGGTGGAGGCTGCACACATGACCCACCAAAAAGCCTAAAAAAAAAAAAGAAAACGTTGTTGTGCTTCACACCACAGTCAGTACACACACTCAAAGTTAGCCACCACCACAGGGATGTCAAAACCTCACGTGTTGAAACGAGGTATCTCCACGCAGTCTGCCAGTTAGCTATGGATCTGGGTGTCACTGGCCAGCGTCCAGCCCTAACGCTGGATGTGGTCATACATAAACATCATAGTGGGGCCCACAGGGACGTGGCCCACCTAAGTTTTTGAATGAAGCTGATGCTTGTGTTCTCCTATATCCAGGCCCACCCAAGGTTGGACTGCAAGGTGGGCCCTACGGGTGGGACGACGTGGATCAAACTTCATAGTGGGGTCCACAATACAAGAAAGGGAGAGAGAAAGAAAGAGATAGAGAGAGATAGAGACATTGGCAATATCGGAGGGATCCCGCCACTATGGGCCCCTCTTGATCATAAGCATACATCAAGGTGGGTCCCACTACAAGTGGGCCCTTAAATCACAAAGTAAGAAAATAAGTGGAGATCCAAGATCACCCACCGGCTTCCTTTGCTCCTTAGCTTTGATTCCAACAGAGGAGATGAGATTTGGATGGTTGAGATGGGAGATGAGGGGGGTAGGAAGTGGGCCACATTTGTAGCTTGGAAGAGATGGAGAAGGGCTTGGACGTGTGAGGCTTCTCTTGCTTGGGAGAGTGTTTGAAAATGAGAGAGAGAGGGTGTTGTAAAAGGAGATGGGTGATGGATGTGGTGGTGATGGTGATGGGTGTGTAAGAGACTGTAACACCCTGAAAATTGGGGGTCGAGCATAAACTCAACTCCCAAGTTCCAACGCATCACTTATGCAACAAAATGAATGATGATTGAATATTGTCTGTATTAGTACATTGAACATGAGTGAGATTAAGCCAAAACAACATATCATACTCCAGAGACAGTTAAATTACAAGCGGAAGACTGTGATAGATATATAAAATATAAAAACTATGGTAAGTCTCCAGAGTGTGATAAAGTTACCAGGTTAAAGAATTACAAGTACAATTCAAATGATACCAAATGTGTAGTGTCATCTAGTCAACATTCCTGTAACCCCGTCGATCAAGACACGGCTCACATGAAGCCACCCGAAAACCGCATATACGAGAAAGCATCCTCGTCGTCACAAAAGTCCGGCTCCGCCTCAGGAGTAGCGTCACCATCTGCAATCAGACAAAGTCTGGTGGGTGTTCGGAACACCGTCCCATAACGTGGAAGTGAGTGATCAACTCAGTGGAACAATAAAGCATAGGTTAACATGTTATCAATTCAGTCAGGCAGTAATGATAAAGCAGTACAATCAAACAATTCTAACTACTCTTATTTAATGCAAGTATGAAATGACATGATGTATGCCCTTGCCAAACCAGCCTCATGCAACACCATCTTAAGTTCGCGAATGCGTTCATCCCTCAGTGCTCCACATCTACTAGGCACATGCAGTGCGATGATGAGCATGATTACCGAGTAATTATTAGTCCATTTCAAACAGCAGTATTGGGAAATTAAGGTACCTCCCGGAAGTCTACGGAACGGTACGGTCTAGGATATGGGGCTTACAGCTCTCCCATCCTAATAAAAATTTTATCCTCGAAATTTACACAATCATCGCAAGTAATCATAACTCAAGAGGGAGAAAAAAATAACATCACTATATAAAATCAGAGATAACATACAAAATACAACACACGATCAATCATCAAAGAGATGGAGATAACACTCTCGAATCTCAACCTCGCGCTCTCAAGAAGCCTCATCAACAGAATGGTGACCCCACTGAACCTTCGCCAATGGAATGACCTTGGTCCGGAGGACCTGCTCCTTCCGATCCAGAATACGGATTGACTGCTCAATATAGGAAGCGTCCTCACGAACCTCTAACGGCTGTCAATCAATAACATGAACGATGTCTGACCCACACTTCCTCAACATAGAGACATGGAAAATATTGTGGATGCCAGACAACTGAGATGACAAGGCAAACCGATAGGCCACGGCGCCAACGCGCCCAGTGATCTCAAAAGGTCCTATGAATCTCGGGGCAAGCTTTTCCTTCGCTCCAAATCGAATTACGCCCTTCATGGGTGAGACCTTGAGATACACATGGTCCCCTACATCAAACTCCAAGGGACGACACCGACGATCAGCAAAAATCTTCTGCCGGCTCTGAGCTGTGCGCATCCTCTGCCTGATGATATCAATCACCTCTGATGTCTCCTGCACAAGCTCGGGACCTAAGAGACGGCGTTCTCCAACCTCGGTCCAATAACTCGGTGATCTGCATGGTGTATCATATAATGCCTCAAAAGGAGCCATGCCGATGGTCGCCTGATAGCTGTTGTTGTATGCGAACTCAGCCAATCGGAGATGCTCATCCCAACTACCTCCGAAATCAATCGCGCAGGCCCGAAGCATATCCTTAAGGATCTGGTTGACCCTCTCGGTCTGGCCATCGGTCTGCGGATGGTACGCGGTGCTGAGCTGCAAATCAGTCCCCATCACTCTCTGGAAGCTCCCCCAAAACTGAGACGTGAACCTCGGGTCTTGGTCAAAAACGATCGAGACTAGAATGTCATGCAGTCTCACAATCTCCTCAACGAACAACCTTGCAAGCCGGTCCAAAGGCCAAGTCGCACGAATCGGAAGAAAATATGCCGACTTCATCAGACGATCAACAACAACCCAGATGACGTCATGACCGCGCTGAGTCCTCGGTAAATCCATAATGAAATCTGTCGAGATGTGCTCCCACTTCCACATTGGGACACTCAACTGCTGTAATAGACCAGGGGGTCTCTGATAATCGGCCTTGACACGCTGGCACGTGTCACACTCGGCCACAAAACTGGCAATCTGGCACTTCATCCCCGCCTAAAAATACTGTCACCTCATGTCACGGTACATCTTCGTCGAGCAAGGGTGGATAGAAAATCGCGATCGATGTGCCTCGGTCATAAGATCTCTGCGTAACTCAGGAATATCCGGGACACATAATCGGCCTCTGAAGTGAAGTCCACCGTTTGTACCAATCTGTCAATCTACCTGACTCTCGGATGCCGCCTCAGCCATATAACTCTGCAACGACTCATCAGCCTACTGAGCCTCGATCACCTTTGCAACAAGAGAGGGTTGAATCGACAGGCTCGATAACTGCACGATAGAAGACTGCAGGCCGAACTCAAAATCATACTCTGCCACATCCTCAAGCATCCGCCACTCCTGAATCATCATATGCGCCACCAGGCCTCGTAGCTGACGGCTGAGGGCATCTGCCACCACGTTCGCCTTGTCCGGGTGGTATCGAAGATCAAAGTCATAGTCCTTCAGGAGCTCCATCCAGCGCCTCTGCCTCACGTTCAACTCAGACTGCGAGAAGAGGTACTTTAAGCTCTTGTGGTCGGAGAAGAGCTCAAACCTAACCCCATAGAGATAGTGCCTCCACACCTTCAGTGCGAAGACAACTACAGCCAACTCCAAATCATGCGTGGGGTAGTTCAGCTCATGGATCATGAGCTGGTGAGACGCGAAGGCCACTGGTCTCCCGTGCTGCATCAGGACAACACCTAACCCAATATGTGAGGCATAGGTGAATATAATGAATCCGTCACTCCCAGAGGGAAGAGTGAGGACAGGAGCGGACGTGAGGCGGTCATTCAACTCCATAAATGCTAGCTCGCAGGCGTCGCTCCAAATAAACTTTGCGCCCTTCCGAGTCAACATAGTCAGTGGAGCTACAATACGGGAGAAGCCCTCAATGAAACGTCGGTAATAGCCCGCTAAACCAAGGAAACTGCGGATCTCGGACGCAGTCGTGGGCTGACCCACTAACGCACTGCCTCAACTTTCTAGAGGTCCACTGCGACGCCCTCCCTCATCACCACATGACCGAGGAACTTCACTTTCTCCTGCCAGAACTCGCACTTCTCAAGCTTCGCATTAAGCTGGTGTGCGCGGAGGGTCTGCAACGTAACCTCCAGATGCAGCTCGTGCTCCTCACGGGTCCTCGAATAGATCAAAATGTCGTCGATGAAGACTACAACAAACTGATCAAGATAAGGGCGGAAGACCTCATTCATCAACTGCATGAAGACTACAGTGCATTGGTCAGTCCGAAGGACATGACCTGAAACTCGAAATGACCGTAACACGTCCTGAAAGCCGTCTTCGGAATGTCCTCCTCTCGGATCCGAATCTGATGATAACCGAAACGCAAGTCAATCTTTGAAAAGAACTGTGCACCCTGCAACTGATCAAACAAATCATCAATCCTCGGGAGCGGGTACTTGTTCTTGATCGTGACCTTGTTGAGCTCGCGGTTGTCTAGACAGAGCCTCAACGATCCATCCTTCTTCTTCATGAAGAGTACCGACGCTCCCCACGGCGAACTGCTCGGACGGATAAAGCCCTACTTGCGCAACTCGTCCAACTGCTTCTGCAGTTCCCTCAACTCCAACGGTGCCATACGATACAGGGCCTTCGAAATAGGTGTGGTACCGGGCACGAGATCAATCTGAAACTCGGTGTGTCGGTGAGGTGATAATCCCGGAATCTCCTGGAACACATCAGAAAAATCGCAAACAATCGGCATCTAATCAATACAAGCAGCAACAGGCACCTCAACGGCGCCAGACATCAAGTAAGACAACGGCTCTCCTCGGGGCTCTGCAACGAACTGAAACTGCGGCAAGCCTGGTATACGGGACGTAACTGTCCTCGCGGAGCAGTCCAAGATAGCGTGGTACTCGGCAAGCCAATCCATGCCCAAGATAACGTCGAAATCTGTCATCGGTAGCACATACAAGTCGGCAGGCAATAAAATCTCTCCCACTGGCAGGGGCAAGACGAACAGAAGCGGCATAATACTGTAGTCTTTCCCAAGGATGTCGATACGGTCAACCCCTCTAGAGCAGACTCTGTCGGTAATCCAGTCAAATGACAGAATCCCTCGGACATAAACGAGTGCGAAACACCGGAATCAAATAAAACTCGAGCGATGCATGCAGAGACTGGAAGTATACCCTCGACGACTCCTCCAGATGACTGAGGATCCTGCTGAGCCGCATAAAACCTAGCCTGAGCTGGCTGGGGAGGTGTCTGTCCCCTCTGAGCATGTTGTTGCTGCTGCTGTCGCTGAGGCGGTCGAAACTGCTGCCTCTGCTGCGGCAGTCTCGGAGGCTGGTGCTGATACTGCTGTTGAGGTGGCCTCGGTGGTGGGGGCTACTGTCACTGCTGCTGTGGGGGTCTCTGCTGCTGCTGCTGCTGTGGGGGCCTCTGTTTACTGCTGCTGCTGGGGATGGGGACAGTCCCACATACGGTGCCCCGTCGCATCGCACCCAAAACACGTGCCGGTAAACTGCCTCGGAGGTGGTGTTGGAGGTGCTGCTAGTGCTCGAAAGGCTGAGCGACCTGTGCGCCTCTGCTGCTGTGATCGACGCTGCTGCGAGTCACCGAAAGGAGCGTGCCTCTTCCGATCTCTGCTCTGACCGCGATCAGACTGAGAACCGACCCACTCAGCCTAAAAAATCTATGCCTTCCATACCACTCCCTCAAAAGTCGGGAGCTCATGCCCAATGACACGGCCTCGAAGACCGTAACGCAAACCATCCTCGAATCGGCGGGCTCTCCGCTCCTCATCATCTACTAAGTAAGGTGCAAATCTGGACAACGCTATGAAACGAACAGCGTACTGAGTCACTGTCATATCGCCCTGCACCAAGGCCTCGAACTCCAATGCTCTCTGTCGTCGGATGTGATCAGGAAAATACTGCCGATCAAACCGATCTACAAAATCCTCCCAGGTTCATATAAAATCAGCGCCCGCTGCTCGGGAGAGTGACATCCAGCAGTGCTCAGCCTCATCATGGAGAAGAAATGGCTAATCGGACTCGCCGCTCAGTCGTGTATCCCATCGTATCAAATATCTTCTCCACATCGGCGCGCCATCTCTCAGCTACTGTCGGGTCGGGCTCGCCCTGGAAACGCGGGGGTTCGAGTCGTCAGAACTCACGAAGAAGGGCGCTCATGGGCTCTTGCTCGGCCTGCTCCGGTGAAACAACAGGGTGCCTGCCCTGCCCCTGTAGTGCAGCCGTCACAGCCTGTAACATCTGCTGTAACTGGGAAGCACTCACGGATACGGTCGGATCCGCACTGGTCCCTGGTAGAGGAGCTGTATCCATAGGCTGGGCAGTAGGAATCTCTGGCAGTGGAGTTGCATCCATAGGCTGGGCAGTAGGAATCTCTGGTGGTGGAGCGGGGATTGTCGGTGGTAGAGCGGGAGTCTCAGGTGGTGGAGCGGGAGTCGATTGAGTCACTCTCCGGCGCGGCATGTCCTACAGGAAAGATCGAAGGCGCCTATCAACTTGAAAACTCTCGAAGGCAAGCATGTTAAGGATCGGTAACAGTATATTACTAAGCTATCCGGACTTGGGACTTAATCATCCTAAACTCATAGCAGACATGTAATGTTTTCTTAGTTATTCCCGAGTTATGCTCTGATACCAACTTCTGTCATGCTCCAAACTCGAAAACCGGGCTCATAAAATTCCCGATCGCCGAATCATAATGCGGCCTAACAAGTATGGGCCTAACAATGGGCCCTAGGGAGAATCATAATGCGAACATTTAACCAACATTATTCTTACAATGTGGACATCAAACCAACATTGCTCCCAAGGCATGGCCCGCCTAATATCAACACACAAGTCATAGGAAAATCACACATTACAATGGACCCTAAGGACACCCCGTTGGGCCTCGACCCATGGGCCTTGGATACATCAAATGGGCCGCATCATATGGGCCTTATATAAATCAAGTGAGCTGATGAGGGTCGAATATTGCGTCTCAGACCCCGACTATTACCTGATTTTACATACATGATAATGCTTAATGCCATATTTAATTGTGTTTTTATTACAGGATGAAATCAGGAGCGTGTATTGATAAGTGAT
>JAJHSJ010001811.1:0-51941 GCA_021015155.1 Magnolia officinalis | reverse complement strand
AAAGTACGCGAGATCTCCATGTCATCCGAAAATATCAACAATATAAGCATTGTCGTTGATCTTTCGGAGGATGGTACCAGTCCAATCTCTTGTTCTTCAATTTCTCGTAGGTCCCGGTCAAAATCTCTCATCGCGTAGATGGACCATAACATAGTCGCCAACTCGAACACTTTTTATCGCTGATGCTTGTCAGCTTGCTCATTATACTGTTGTTCGAGGCTTGCAACTTGGCTTGCATATCCGGATGAATGCCCACGATTCGGTCTGCCATATGTTCTCTGCAATGCTCATGCCCGAGAGCTTGAACAAAGGAATAAAGTCAAGTGTGTGGTGAGGCACTCGACCATAAATAATCTGGAACGGGGAACTTCCCTGTCGAGTGGTTCACCATATTGTTAAGTGCAAACTTTTTTTGATACAAAGCCAAATCCCACTACTTTGGTTTGTCACCTGAAATACACTGAGGAGGTTTCCCATTGTGTGATTTACAACTTCAGTCTGTCCATCGGTCTGTGAGTGATAGGCACTGTTGAACTAAAGTTTTGTACCGAACCGATTCTGCAAAGTCCGCCATAAATGGCTAAGGAACTTCGTGTCATGATCAAAAGTGATGGTCTTACGAACCCCATGTAGCCACGTGAACTCTCTGAAGAATAAATTCACCACGTATGTCACATCGAGGGTTTTCTTACATGTGATAAAGTGTGTTATCCTTGAAAAACGATATACCACCATAAACATCGAATTCATGCGCGCTATGTTCATGAGGGACCAAGTACGAAGTCTATCGATAAGTCCTCTGGAGCCGTCAAGCATAGGTAATGGGGTGTAGAGACTTGTATTATAAGACTGCCTCTTGGAGGTTTGTCAAACATGACAGCGTTACACTACTCTACCCACGTCATGCACTAATTGCGGCCAATAATACATTTCCTCAATAAGAGCTCGCGTCTTGTCTCCTCCAAGATGTCCAACAAGGCCACTTACATGTAGCTCTTGTATAAGCTGCTCCTTTAAAGAACTTTTGGGGATACACAGTTGATTCCCTTTGAAAAGGAAACTGTCTTACATATGTAGGTCACTGGGATGACCCTCTTGGCATATAATACATACGCCCTTGAAGTTGTCGTCATCGGCATATATGTCTTTGAGGCACTTAAACCCGACAACCTCATTACTCATGATGACTAATAAAGTTGTATACGTCGACTAAGCGCATCAGTCACTTTATTCTGTTGCTAAGACTTATGCTTTAGCACAAACGTAAATTCCTTTAAGAATGAAATCCACCTAGCATGCATACGATTCATGTTAGCTGGGCTATTAATGAATTTGAGAGCTTGATGGTCTGTGTAAAAAATGAACTCCTTATGAATTAAATAATGTCGCAATGTCGTAGTGCCCGAACCACTGCGTATAATTTAGATCATAAGTCGACTACTTTTTACATGTGTCGCTAAGATTTTCACCATAGAAGGCTACCGACCATCCTTCTTGAGACAAAACTCACACAATTCCGACATATGAAGCATCACATTCGAACTTAAACAGTTTGTCGAAGCTGGGAAGTACAAGAACTGGGGTTGTAAGCAATCTATGCTTGATTTCAGCAAAGCTCCTGTCAGCTTTATCAATCCACTAAAATGATCAATCATTCATGCAATCTGTAATTGGTGACACGATAGTGTTAAAATTCTTCACGAACCGACGATAGAATGTCTCCAATCCGTGAAAACTTCGTACTTCGTGGATGTTTATTAGAATTAGTCATTCCCTAATGGCTTTCACATTTTCATTGTCCACCTAGTTGCCCATTGATGTTACGACCAAAGCCCAAAAACAGCAGGCTATCAGTCAAAAAGCTGCATTTTTAAAAATTGAGATGCAACTTGTTTTCAGTGAGCACTTGAAGGACCTGTTTGAGGTGTTCCATATGGCTTGCTTCGTCATAACTATAGATCAAAATGTCATCAAAGTAAATTACCATGAAGCGTCTAATGAATGACTTTAGAACTCGGTTCATCAACCTCATGAATGTACTAGGGGGGTTCGAATAACCGAAAGGCATGACCAACCATTCATTGGTCTTAAAAGCGG
Source organism: Magnolia officinalis (assembly GCA_021015155.1). Classification (NCBI taxonomy): domain Eukaryota; kingdom Viridiplantae; phylum Streptophyta; class Magnoliopsida; order Magnoliales; family Magnoliaceae; genus Magnolia; species Magnolia officinalis. Next base: position 49,844 of record JAJHSJ010001811.1, on the reverse strand, counting down.
TCTTCACTCATCACCCGGCCGCATTCAAATCTTATGGTAGCCGCTCCTTAAATCCAATTTAGAAAATAATTTCACACTCTCAAAATGTCCAACATATCATTCAGCCATGGTATGGAAAATCTATATTTTATAGTAATCTTGTTAATCATCTGGCTGTCGACACACATGTATTAACTCTCATCTTCTTGAGAGTTAATAACGTTGGTACGGTAGATGGGCTCATGCTTTCTCGGATTAGATTAGACTCTACGGATCATTCCTTCACATTGCCATTACAAAATATCGCACTCTTTCGGACTCATCCGATAGTGAGGAAAATTAGATAAGCTAGACCCGGGGACAAGGTCGATATGGTGTTGAATATTCCGCATGGGAGACAATCCATCAGGAAGTTCATCGAGCTAAATTCTTTGAATTCATGCAGCAAGGGTTTTAATTTCTTAGAAATGATGGTGGCTCGAGTTCCTTCCCCTTAACAATTAATGCATAGACTTACCTCATCTCTTTGGATTCCTTCACAAAGTCACATATGATTAATAGAAAACGTCTCTCAGTTTCGGATGACTCCTCTGAATCCATAGAGGCTAGTAGTATAGTTTTTCAATCGTTCTTAATGAAAATGTACACATTATCTCGCCATTTATGAGTGACGTCATAATCAGATCGCTATGGTTGACCGAGTAGAATATGACAAGCTTCCATGTCAATAACATCGTATACTAAGTATTTATAATGTTTGTCAATTGAAAAAGAGATAGAGCATTGTTTAGTTACTTTGATCTCGCAGATTGTTTTGATCCAAAACTTCCGTGGGCCCCGTAAAATTTTCAACAATAAAGTTCAATTCACATTGTTCCCACGGTGTCGTCCACTTGAGATTTGGATATGCTTTTATTTTTATTTTTAAGCTAAAGCCTTAAAATTATATGATAAAATGGATGGGCTCATGGGATAAAATACGTAAATCACGGTGGACCCCTCTGAGTTACCCAGTACGCAGTCCGCTTCCTCAGAGCTTGGGCCACGTCTTGCCGTGCAGGGATATCCGTAGTGAGTGCCCCAGACAATCCGAAACGAATTGGCTACTCCCCCTGCCACTAGCCTGGTGGCTGGTGGTCGATGCTCTGTGGCCCCACCATGATGTATGTATTTCATCCATGCCGTTCATCTTGATACCAAAATGAGAGATATATAAATCTCAGGTGGACCACACCACAAGAATACAATAGTGATTGGATATTGACCATTAAAATCTTCCTAACGCCCACTGTACGGTTTATTTGACATCCAATCTGTTAATTAGGTCATATAGATCTAGATGCAAAAACAAAGATCAGCTTGATTGTTTATGGCCCTCAAAAGTTTTTAATGGTGATGTTCATTCAACACTGTTTCCTGTAATGTGGTCCACTTGAGATTGGGATATACCTAATTTTTGGTCTCATATCATATAATGAACTAGAAAATATATGGACGGCACGGATGAAAACACATACATCATGGTGGGCCCACACAACACCGATCACCAACCATTGGCTAGTGACAGGGGGAGTAACCCATCCGTTTCCAGACAATCCGCTTCCAATACATCGTTAAGGGAAACGGATTGACTATTCCCCTGCCACCAGCCCGGTGGCTGGTGTTCGGTGCCTGTGGGCCCCACCATGATGTATGTATTTCATCCATTCCGTTTATCCATTTTTACAGATCATTTTAGGTATCATCCAAAAAATGAGAGGGATATAAACCTCATATGGACCACACCATAGGAAAACAATAGTGATTGGATATCCACCATTTAAATGCTCCTAAGGGCCCACTGTACTGTTTATTTGACATCTGATATGTTGATTAGGTCATACAGACCCAGATGAAAGGAAAAAACAAATATCATCTTGATCCAAAACTTTTATGGCCCCTAAAATTTTTTTAATGGTCGACGTTCATTCAAAACTGTTTTCTGTAATGTGGTCCACTTGAGATTAGTATATATCTCATTTTTTGTCTCATGCAATAAAATGTTCTAGAAAAATAGATAGATGGCATGGATGAAACAAATACATCATGGTGGGGCCCACATAGCACCGACCATCAGCCAATGGCTGGTGGCAGGGGAGTAGCCAATCCGTTCCCATCGTTAGGTACGAACAAACGGTCGGGGATTGCCTGCAAAAGGCTTTCGCAGGAAGTTCCTGCGCTGGCAACTTAGGTGGGGCTTACCGTGATGTTTGTGAGAAATCCACTCCATTCATCCGTTTTGTGAGTTCATTTTAGGACGTAAGGACAAAAATGAACCGTATCGGATACTCAGGTGGGCCAAAAATGTGAATATAGAACGTCAACAGTTGAAATTTTGTGTGGCCACAGAAACTTCGAATAAGGATAATATTTTTGTTTTCATTTCATCCCCGTATGAATGACGTTATAACGGTATAGATGGCGTAATAAACATCACTGTCTATGCTAGGAACGTTTCAACGGCAAGAATTTTCCAGTACACATTTTCCTTTATTGCGGCACATTTTAGTCTTGGATCCTTCTCGATACAGGGTGGATTTCTCACAAACGTCACGGTAGGCCCCACCTAAGTTTCCAGCGCAGGAACTTCCTGCGAAAGGCATCTGGGTGGGGCCCACTACAATGCAATGTGAGAAATCCATTCCGTCCATCCGTTTTGAGATCTCATTTTAAGGCGTGCGACAAAAAATGAAGCGGATAAAAAAACTCAAGTGGGTCACACGAGAGGGAAAATTAGGGAAAGAAATTTCTACAGTTGAAATCTTCCCAGGCTCCACCTTGATGTTTATATGTTATCTAAACCGTTTATAAGGTCATTTTCAATGGGATGAAGTGAAAAAACCAAAAATATAGACTGATACAATAATTTTTTGGGCATAAGAATGCTTCAACGGTGCTCACTGAATGATCAGTGTTTCCTCTCGTGTGTCCCACTTAGTTTAGTTTATGTACACCTAAGTTTTTATCTCAAGTCCTTAAATGATCTCGAAAAGCGAATGGATGGATTGGATTCATCAAAAACATGTCGGTGGACCCCACCAGCATCCTTGCGCAGGACTTCCTGCGAAAGGCTTTCGCAGGAAATCCGCGTCCCGAACAAATGCGACTGTGAAATTAACCTTTGTGGGGGGGAGATGGTTCCCGTGATCTTTCCCACACAATCCATTACAGGTGAATTAACGGTCTGGATCATTACGTGGTGTGGAAGATGCGGGTTTGCGTAGAAAAAGAGAGAGATGTGATAATTACCCCAAGCATCCCCTTGATGATCTGATCAGTGTAGTACTCGGGCTCTGTTTCTTGCAACGACAGCATAACATCTATGAACGTCTTCTTCTTCTTCTTCTTCTCCACCTCAACTTCTTCCATCGAGGAAGAGAAATTGTCGTTCTTCTTTCTCCTCCGATGCTCGTCGATCAGAGCCTGCAAGAACTCATCTCTATCTTTCACCATTCTCACCATCCTCTTCTCACCCCTCCTAAATCCATCCACCCAAAAATGGCAAGAAATCCCCAATATAAGACTCTCCGCTCAACACAGCGCTTCCTTCACGATCCCCTGAAACCACTTCGCCTCCTCCAAATCAACTACATTATCCCCGTAATACCGCTTCCCAGCAATCATCCCCATCATCACATTGAGAGTCAGCTCCGAGAACTTCGACTTCAATTCGACCACCGATTTCCCCGATTCCGAGTCCAGGAACAGGTCTTTCACCATGGACCGGACTTCTTGGATTCGGACGGCGGAGGAGAACATCTGGATGCGATTTGAGGAGAAGATCTCGACGGTGAGGATGCGGCGGAGGTTGCGCCAGTGGGGGCCGTAGGAGGCAAACCCAATGGCGGAGTAGTTGTAACCGATGTGCTTGCCGGCAAGGAGGTGGGGACGATTGGCGAAGATGATATCATTCTTGGAGAGGCATTCCTCGGCCAAGGACGGGGTGGAGACGAGGAGGAGAGGACAGGGCGGGAGCCGAAACAGAGGGAGAGGATGGGGCCGTAGCGGTCGGAGAGAGTAGTAAGAGAGCGGTGGAGGGGTTTTTTATGAGATGGAGATGGCCGAGGATTGGAATGGAAGGTGGTGATGGTGGAAGGTTCCTGCGCTTCTGGATTAGGGGCTTGGAAATTGAGAAAGTAAGAAGAAGAAAATAAGAGCTGAAATGGAGATAAAGAAATCCATGGTTTTGGTGAAGGAAAGAGAAACAGGGATTGTATTCACAGTAGAAAGGTACGTATATATGGACAGGGATTAACAGCGACATTCCGATAGATGGTGCGACCCGGAAGCGATTGGCTGGTGTACCACACACCAGCTACATACCTATGTATTGACGTCAGCAAGTTCCGTGGGTCAATCATGAGGTATGTGTTATATCCAAACGGTCCATCCATTATAAGAGCCTGTCTTAAAGCTCGAACCAAAAAATAAGGCAGATATGAAAATTAAGTGGACCACACTGTAAAAAGCAGTGGGAGATTGAACGTCTACCATTGAAACCCTTTTGGGGTCACAGAAGTTTCGGATCAATATCAAAGTTTTTTATTTTAATCCTTTTCATCCATGTATTTGTGACCTTATGAATAGATAGGATGGAAAATGAACGTTATAGTGGGCCCTACAAAATTTTTACCGGTGAAAATTATTACCCCTGTGCCATTTTTGGTGTGATCCAGTTGAGCTTTGGACGTGATTAGTTTCTTTGGCTAATTCTCTAAAATGATCTTAAAAATTAGATGAACATTGAATATAATAAATACATCATTTTGGGGCCATGTAACTTTGATCTCCATTGAACCATTAGTACAACTCGGAGCTTTAGAAGCGTCGGCGCCCGCCCTTGGCACGTCATGAATCTACATCATATAGCTGATATATATACATGTTGTGCGGAGCTCCAAGCTGTACCAATGGTTCAAAGGAGATCAAAGTTGCATGGCCCTACAATGATGTATTTATTATATTCACACCGTTCATCGGATTTTTGAGATCATTTTAGAGCATTATCCAAAAAAGAATCATATCCAAATTCAAATGGAAAACACCAAAAGTAGCAGCGGGGATAATGATTTTCACCGTTAAAAAATTTGTAGGGCCCACCATAATGTTTATTTTCCATCTAATCCGTTCATAAGGTCACAAATACTTAGATGAATAGGAAAAACGAATTTCATATTGATCTGAAATTCTGTGACCCTAAAAGGGTTTCAATGGTAGACGGCCAATCTCCCACTGCTTTTTGCAGTGTGGTCCAGTTTAACTTTAGATCTGTCTTATTTTTAGGATCAAGCCTTAAGACGAGCTCGCCTAATAGATGGACGGTTTAGATATGACACATACCTCGTGATGCGACCCACAAAACTTGTTGACATCAATACACCATTAATACAGCTAGTGTGTGGTACATCAGCCAATCCGCTTCCATTTACGCGGTGCACACAAACCGATCTAGCTCGGTTAGCTTGCTCGAATCAACTCAGTTTTAAGTTGAGTTGGAGCATATTTTTTGAGCTCGAAAATGAGTTCGAACGGGCTCCAGCTCGACTTGACTCTGATCGAACCCAACTCGAATTGAACTCGAATCAAACCAGTTCGGTGACTCGGTTACTTTGATATTGATGTTGCTCACCCGTTTGATGAAATGACTCAAAGAAGTGTCGTTGGTGGCAAGGAAGGTATATATATGAAACCAACACCCTTTTTTCTCTTGATTTTTATGTTGCTTTAAAAGTGTTTAATAAAATACCTGTAAAACCATTGTTGTTATCTCAAATCCAGTGAGATTTTAAAGGTGTAGTCCAGGTGTCCATGAAAATGTCACAATGGCGAACTCAGCTCGATCTTGGCTCGAACCGACCAGATCTACTGACCAAACCCAGCCGAGCTGGCCAGTCAAGCTCAAGGACCGAGCCAAGCCGAGTTCAAGCTGAGGCCAACTCAACTCGGTTCGACTCGATGTACACCTTTATTCAGGCAAACAAGACGGAGATATTTGTAGGAAGGGATTGGCTACTCCCCTGCCACTAGCCAATGGCTATGGCTAGTGGTCGGTTGCTTTGTTGGACCAGACCCACCGTGATATATCTGTTTCATCCATGTTATCTACCCATTCTTTCAAATCATTTTATGGTATAAGCCCAAAAATGAGGTTGATCCAAATCTCAAGTGGACTGCACAATGTTGATTGAACGCTCACCATTAAAAAAAATTCTTGGGGGCTACAAAAGTTTTGGATCAGGCTGCTATATATTTTTTCCCTTCGGCCAAGTCTTTATGGCCTAATTAACCGGTTAGATGTCAAATAACCATCACAGTAGGCCCTAGGAGGTTTTTAGCGGTGGAAATTCAATCACTACTGTTTTCCAATGGTGTGGTCAACTTGAGATTTAGATCTACCATATTTTTTCCATCAAGCCCTAAAATTATCTTTCAAAATGGAAGGAAGCCGTGGATAAAACACATACATCATGGTGGGTCCATATAGCAGCAACCACTATCACCTGGCCATGGCCATAGACCATGCAGATCTTAACCGTTTCAAACATGGGAATCGATTAGGTGTTACCCTTACCGTGAGGCTCACCTTGGTGATGTGTTGTATAGCCATGCGTCCATCCATTTTAGGACCTGGTCCAAAAAAAATGAAGCATATCCAAATCTCATGTGGACCATATCATAGGAAACCGTGGTGATTCAACGCCAACCTTGATAAACTTTTCAAGGCCCGCCGTAAGCTTATCTGTAATGTTTATTTAGCATCTAATCGGTTGATAAAGTCAACCAGATCGGGATGAAGGGAAACTACCAAGATCAGCTTGATCCAAAACTTTTGTGGCATTCAAAAAGCTTTTAATGGTCGTTCACCACATTTTCCAATGGCGTGGTCCACAAAATTTTGGATTTGCTTAAATTTTAGGGTTAAGTCCTAAGATCAGCTGAATAAACAGATGGACAGCCTGGATATACAACACATTAATCAAGGTAATTAATTTGGACGTAGCACAATAAGGATATATAACACCCACTCAGAATGCGGATTAGGTACCGACGGGTTGAGTAGGGAGACTCTACTGAAGTGACGTCACCAAAGTTATGTCAACGCATCATGATGTATGTTTTATATCCAAACTGTCCGTCCATTTGAAGAGACCGATGAAGGGCATAAGAAAAAGAATGAGTTAGATCCAAAGCTCTAGTGGACCCTACCACATAAAACAGTCGAGAGAGTGACAATCCACCATTAAAAACTTCTAAGGCTACAAAAGTATCAATCTAATATTTGTGTTTTCCCTTGTTAATGTATGTGTTAACATATGAAAAGGTTGGATCTCAAATAAAAATAAGTGGACCTTAAAGAAGGTTTCAATGGTGGGCATCACTCTCTCGAGTGTTTTCTGTGATGGGATCCATTATATCTATGAATCTGCCTCATTTTTTAGATCATGACATGAAATGATCTATCCAAATGGATGGACGTTGTGGATACAATACATACATCATGGTGGGACCCACGGAACTTGATGACGTTACTTCAGCAGCAAGTCTCGCTACTTAACCTGTCAGTACCTGATCCGCGCCCACCCACTATAAGTAGGGGTGTACACAAACTGGGCTAGCCCGGTTAGCTCGCTCGACTCGGCCTGAAAAAGCTCGACTCGGCCCGACCCGAAACTGGGTTCGGGTCAGGACGGGCCAATTTTCTCGGCCCGAAACTGAGTTTGGGCCGAGTTCGGATAGGGTCCCAGTTTGGCCCGACTCGGTCCGAAACCCGACCCGACTCGGCCCGACTCGGCCTTTAGGTATCCTTAACCCCTTGGCATTATATGTTACTTCTTAGCAAACGATAAGAATATGGTTGGATGGTTTTGCCATTGTCCCCACCTTTGGGAGCATTAGCAACATTTCCAAACCTTTTGAATACTACGTTCAATCACCAATCAGGACAATTCATTCAATAATACCATTTGAGCAAACCATGGTTCGAGAATCAGGCCAATTTGATGATCCCAACCCTTTGAATGGGCACAATTTGTTATAACCAGCTGTTATTTACAAGTCATAAATGATACAGATTACAGTCCATAAAATCGAAGGTTCGAAATTGGCCCGAACTCGCCCGATTGCTACCGGGCCGGGTTCGGGCTGGAGATGTTGGCCCGGTGACCAGGTCGGGCCGGGGTCGAGCCTAGTGTGGCTGTTGAACGGGCCTGGCCGGGTTGGCTCTTTTTTTTATCCATAAATTGCTTTTATTTTATGTTGGTATTTCATTATTGCTAAAAATCCTAAAATACTTTTCCAACACAATATGTAGATGTCTTCAAGCGAACCATTGATTGACATTTGAGACTATGGTTCCTTAATCCATTCTCCAAAGTCTGAAAAGTTAAAGATTTTGTGTAATTTGTGTGGAGCTAAGTTTGTTAAGAAAACTAATCGGCTCAGATTACACTTATCTTGTCGGGGCAGAGATGCAAAACCATGTCCTAATGCCTCAAAAGAAATTCAAGTTCTTTTCCAAGCAGTTCTTGACTCAAACAAAAAAGCTTCCACTCCCCAATCCAAACTTTTTGAGGCAGAGAAGGAAACTAAATTATTAGCGTTGGAAGAAGAACAATTCCAACTCGCTTTAAAGCGTAGTATGAAAGAGGCTTCTACACATCAGCGATGTCCTCCAAGACCACATGATGTCGAAGCAGGTTCAAGCTGCACAGATAAAAAGAAAAATAGTAAGAATTCAGCTAAGTTTCTCTCCAGTCTGGGTGCGTTTTACAGGACGTTGGGAACTACGTATAAATCTTCTCACAAAAATAGTTTGAAAAATCTAATTCAAACTATACAAGAGGAGGGCGATAAAAAGCTATCTCCACCTTCTGAAGAGGGAGAGGTGAATGAGTACGTATATGAAGATTTAGATAGCAGCTCGGGCTCAGCAGATGAATTTTCTCAACAGTAGTAGTCAGTAGTGTATGACTGTATTTAGTTTGTATAAAATATTTTATTTTATGCTTTGTCAAATGTATGTAAATGTCCTGACTAGTTAGATTTTTTGTGGAGTCTATAGTTCAACTATCTAAACCGTTGATCGAGGGCCTTGTAATGGGACGTGGATTACCTGCCAAAGACCTTCCCATTAACTTGATGTAAGGTTCGAAACTGGCTCGAACTTAGGTTCGAAATTGGCCCGAACTCGAAGGTTTGAAACTGACCTGAACTCGGCCCGAACTTGTCCCGGGCCCGGTTCAGGCTGGAGATGTTGGCCCGGTGACCAGGCCCGGTCGAGTTCGGACCTTGTGTGGCTGTTGAATGGGCCTAGACGGGCCGAGGCCAGTTCGACTCGGCTCGACCCGTGTACACCCCTAACTATAAGGTGTTACCCGTGTAACACCTGATCAGCTCCCATAAAACATCTACCCATACTATACCTGCCCGGCAGAGCTAAAGTTTCCGGTAACTGTGCATCTATTTCATCAAAAATATATTCTTATCCATTTTTTCGTTGCTCAAAATAACGACACATTTTCAACTTGTTTTTCTTTTTCTTTTTAACGAAAATGTCCTGTACCAAGCCTTGTGTCTGCGTATACGCCCGGGACCTTCTCCTCTACACTTGCACTTTCTTCTATCAATACTCTCAGGCTAAATCTTCTTTCATATTATTGGATTTCGATGAGCTTTCATGCTTTCTAAACTTTTACATGAGGAAAATAGAGTTTTAGCTTGTTTTGAAAGAAAACGAGATGAAAAAAATATCACAAAAATTTCATCTTTAAAGGATAATTCTTTTTCTTAATTCAAAATATTATACTTAGATGGGATTTTTGTCAAGAAGTTGATAGAAGAGACAGAGAGTAAAAACTCAACTTTTAAAAGATATGATTTTATTCTTTCTTCAAACAATTCTACTCAAATGAGTTTTCTTATAAAGAACCAATCCAGCCGTTTAAAAAGGGAGTTGTGTGTTTTCATGGGGTAGTGTGATTACAGAAAAATCGGAACCGTAGCTTTGTCTAGATAGGGATTGCTTCTTTGAGTACACTTTTAAAAAGTTCGAATGGTATTTAAATGAAATGATTCTAGTCCCATTTAAAAGCTTGTTAAATTATCTTTTTAACGAGCCAAGTATTGCCCAGATCACGTGATGCTGTAAAATAACGACCGCGACTTCATCCATATAGCTTGGATTGCTACTTTGGGCTTATTTTCGGAATGTCACATAATGACTAAATGAGATACTTCTAGTCCCATTTAAAAGCTCATCTAATTATCTTTCTATTAAGCCCAAGATCGCCTTGATCCGACCTATAATGGAGGAGTAATGAGAGTTTTGGTGAGATTGCACGATGATGAAAATATTGTGATCACGACTTTGTCGAGACCTCGATGACTATTTTAAGCACACTTTTGAAAGGTCAAACAGTCCAAATGAGATGATTCTAATCTCATTTGAAATTTCATTGAATTATCTTTCTAACAAGCTCAAGATCGCCTCGATCCAACTTGTAACGAGGAAGTTACATAAGGTCGCACAATGTTAGAAAAACAATGATCGCAGATTTGTCCAGACTACAATTGTTGCTTTGGACTCACTTTTAAAAGCTCAAACGATATCCAAATAAGATGATTTAAATCCCATTTGAAATTTCATTGAATTATCCTTCCAACAAGCCCATGATCACCCTAATCCAACTAGTAATGAGGGAGTTTTGAGCATTTTCATGGGATCACAATATCACGTGACTGGTGAACCAACAAGCCCATGATCACCCTCATCCTTACGTTTATCATATGAGTGTCCGACCATGAACACTGATAACACTTCATAACCACTCGTATCTACATCAGACTCTACAGTGTTGGCCTCATTGAAAGAAGCATCTGAGTTCTCTTTTCTTACGTTAAGGATTTGTGTAATCATTCTTCATGTGCCATGACATTTCACAATTTCAGCATTTTAACTTTTCTTTTCCCTTACCCTTAGATTTGGACCTCAATCGGGAAGATCCATTGTCCCGTTTAAAATTCCGTTCCCTCATAACCAGTGCATCTGTAGAGGTACTCAACGTCATCGCTTTTCTTTGAAGGATTGAGATAATAGTATCGACGCTAATGATCATTCTACCGGTGTACAAAGAGTCCTTGAATGACTCATACGAAGCTGAGAAAGAATTCAACATAACGCGTGCCTGATCCTCATCTTTTATTGTTTCCTTCACATTCAGCAATTTACAAATCAATTTGTTGAAGTTACTAATTTGGGCCTCAACATCGACCCAATATGCCATGTTCAAATTAAACAACCAAAGCTTTAAGTACAAACGATTTTCAAGAGATTTTTTTACATAAATGTTATCTAATTTTGCTCATGTACTTGCTGTAGTTTTCTCTCTCATGACATTATAGAGGACCTCATCCATTAAGCATAATTGAATAAAGGTTCTTGCTTTCTTATCAATCTTGTTCCATTCATATTTAGTCATAGATTCCGGCTACTTTTCAATGAGGGCATCACCTAAACCTTACTAAACTAGGAGACTAGTCATCTTGACATTCTATAGTTCAAAATTATTTTTTTCAGAATATTTTTCAATATCGAACTTTGAATTAGAAGCCATTGATACTATGCTTTCAAATTCAATTTGCTTCCCAACGTTAAGCTCTTATATCACTTGTTGGGGAACCATGGAAGCATACAGAGATGAATCAAGCAAAGTACTTCAAACGCATAATTAAGTTTAAACACAAACAATCCAAATTTTATTTGGAAAAACCCTTACGCATAAAAAAACACGGCACAAAGCGACAGTAATACACTATGAAAGCGAAAAATTACCAGAGATAAAGATTAACTGATTCGAACAAGCCTTGAACCACCCTTACCAGCCGTTGAAACCCTTTGGAACAAATTAGACGAATTAGAAAGCTCTGAGAGATACACCATATTCCCGATTACACACACACACACACAGAGATATATATAGGAAAAGGTACTATGCGCTCGAGCTGATTTTAACGTCCCATGAGGTCGAGCTGTGTGGGCCTCACCGTGATGCGTTTCAAACATCAACACCATGCATTTGATGCGTCCCCTTTAAATTATGGGATATCCCAAAAATCAGCCGTATACGGAACTCAGGTGGGCCATACCATCTAAAATCATGTGAAAACATGCCAAAAACATATAAAAGCACTTGGTGGGGCCCACCTGAAATTTGCATGCGTTTGAACCCTCATCCAAGTGGTACACACATAATGGATGGGCTAGATTTGCAAAATACATCTCCGTGGGCCCAAAAAAATGGTTATGAATGTTTTAATGGTGCACGACCCCTCTCAACTTCTGTATGTGGTGTGGCCCACAAAAGTCACATATTGACTTGATTTTTGAGACCTAAGCCCACGATGGAATGGTGCATCTGACTGATGGTGTTGATGTTCGAAACGCATCATGGTGGGGTCCACACAGCTCGACCTCATGGGACGTTAAAATCAGCTCGAGCGCATAGTACCTTTTCCATACATATATATATATATATATATATATATATATATATATATTATATATATATATATATATATATATATATATATATATATGGCCTATGTGAGAATTACAATCGAAATATGAAACAAATCCCACACTTACACAATTCCATGCGCACGTTCGATGACACATTCAATAGCACTTCGATGTCATCGAGCACAACACCGGTCGTCGATGGCATCGAACCCCTTCGATGTCATCGAGCACAACACCAAAACATTCCAGCGATAGGACATGAATTTTTTGAATTTTTCCAATGACACCTCAATGGCATCGAACCCCTTCAATGGTATCGAGCAGAACACTACAAAGTGTCCAGCAACTAACATGAGATTTCCAGATTTTCTCGATGACATCGAGTAAATGTCGATGACATCAAACGGTCTATCGATGGCATCAAATGATCTGTCGATGGCATCAAACAGCTCTCGATGACATCAAACGGTCTGTTGATAGCATCGACATACCCTGTTGCTGAAGGATTTAAGACATCAACAATAATAGTTACACAACAATCAAACCATCCAAATCGTTGATTCAAATCTCGATTGAGCCTCAATACATGGATCAAACCTCACATAAGCGTACACCAACAGAGTGGTGGTGGGTGTGTGGCGTTATTAATATAAGGCATAATCTCACATGGGGTTGTGCCTATTAGTATAGTTGGTGCCAAACACGAGACATAGATTGTCATTACAACAGAAATCTTCATAAAATGATAATATTCAGGATATACCATCCAAAGCAAACGTGTGGCAAACGGACTCAAAGCTATGTCCAGTTTTCAGAGCTGAGAAAGTACGTTGAACATAGTGCGGCAAGGTTTGTAGAGTGCCTTCAAAGGATGGACCTTAGACAGGAGGAGCCCAACTCCTTCAGTCATGTCTATCTTCTCCTCTCCGACTCGTTTCCACTCAAAGCATTGGATCAAGGTCCCCAATGACAGGCTCACCATCCGTAGAGCTAGACTTTCACCCGGACACCCCCGCCTTCCGGAACCAAATGCTATCATCTTCAAGCCTTCCTTTGACCCTTCTGGACCTTGAAACCGCTCCGGCTTGAAATCGTTGGGGTCCACCCATAGCTTGGGATCTCTGTGAATAGCCCACACATTGACCAATAACATTGTGCCATGTGGAACATCGAAACCTCCAACAATGGACTCTTCAGATGACTCATGAGGCAGTATAAGTGGGCCCACTGGATACAATCGGAGAGTCTCGTTGATGATGCAATGGAGGTATGGAAGCTTGGCCAGATCTGATTCGTCCAACAAACGAGGTCCTACATGCATGTCAAGCTCAGCTTTAGCTTTCTCCATTACATCTGGATGGTTCAATAGAAGTGACATGGCCCATTCCATGGTCGGAGCTGACGTGTCCGTCCCGGCGCCTACTATTGTCTGATCACGCATATTCCATGTGAGGTGTCACACAATAATAAATAAAGAAATTATAGGAGCATTTGGATTCAGTTTACCAGTGGGGCCCACATGGCTGAGTGATCTAACCATTGACATTGGGTTCCACCTTGGATACACCATCAGCCAGATGAAATTTTTCTTTGCCAAGCATATAAAACAGCTGTGGGGTTACCCTTCCATTAAAACATTCATAGTCAGTTATTGGGCCCACCGAGATGTGGTTCACAAATTCGGACCATTCATTGTGTCCCACTTGGGTGAGGGGTCACACCAAGTTTCAGCTGCATCCAAGTAACACAGGTGGGCCTCACCAAGTACTTTTATATATTTTAGGAATGTCTTCACATGGTTTTAAATGGTATGGCCCACTTGAATTCCATATAGGGCTCATTTTTAGGATATCTCATAACCTAATGGGAACCCATCAAATGTACGGTGTTCAGCTTTGTAGGTCTACTGTGATGTGTGTCGAATATCAACACCGTGCATTTGATGGGTCCCTTTTAGGTTATGGGATTCAAGTGGCCTATACCATCTAAAACCATGTGAAGACATTACTAATATATATCAAAAATACTTGGTGGGGCCTACCCGAGTTACTTGGATGCGGCTGAAACTTGGTCTGAACCCTCATCCAAGTGGGACACACAATGGATGGTCTTGATTTGTGAACCACACCTTGGTGGGGCCAATAAATGATTATGAATGTTTTAATGGGAGGGTAACCCCTCTCAACTGTTGCATGTGGTGTGGCCCACCATGTCATGGATTGACTTGATTTTTAATCTGGTGGCCCACCATGGAATGATGCATCTGACTAATGAGGTAGATATTCGACACGCATCACAGTAGGGCCCACACAGTTCGACTTCATGGGAAGTTCCCATGAGGTCAAACTCATAGTACCATTTCCACACACAGCCGAATGCTCCGTTAAGTAGTACTTCACACTAACTTTTTTTGGGAACTCATCATACTTAATGTGACTTCAAAATTTGAATGGTCCACATGAAGCATCACCTCATGAAACCTCTCAAGCCCAATTTTTACTTTGATCCAAAACTTTGGTGAGCTGTGACAAATGAAAACAGTTTTCTCCCTTGATTTGCATTTCTCTTTGCTATGGCCCACCAGAATTTTAGATTAGGGTGAAAATTTGTCTTTTGGGGTTTCATTGGATCCTGCATTACATGGACCATTCGGATTAGACACCATGACACATGTGCAAAGGTGCACACGTGATCATGACTCTCTCTCTCTTCTCTCTCTCTCTCTCTCTCTCTCTCTCTCTCTCTCTCTATATATATATATATATATATATATATATATATATATATATATAATATGCTCACCATAGCACCTTACCTGAGCACCTTGGCACACATGTCATGGGCACAAAACCTGAATAATGCATGTGATGCAGCACACCTTGAAAACTCTATGGGCCCAATTTTCAACCTTATCCAAAACTCTATTGGCCATAGCTCACCAGAGTTTTGTATGGGCCGAAAGTTAGGCTTGTGAGGTTTTAAGGGGTGCTTCATCATGTAGACCGTTCAGATTCTGTGCCCATGATACGTGTGCAAAAGCGCGCACATGTGTACTCACATAAGAAGGTGCGCAAATGACCGTTCCTCTGTGTGTGTGTGTGTGTGTGTGTGTGTATATATATATATGTGTGTGTGTGTGTGTGTGTGTAATACAGGTCTCCCATGCATCAAGAGAAACCGAATTGTGTAGCGGATGGTCTGGCCCACAAGTTAGCGAGACTCAGGCTATAGGAGTCCCTTAGGATGGGTAAGTGGTCCCTTCTCTTTCTCTCTCTCTCTCTCTCTCTCTCTCTCTCTCTCTCTCTCTTCTTCTTCTTTTTTTTTTTTTTTTTTTTGGTCGCTAGTAGTGGGTTTGGGGTATATGATAGGCAGGCCCCAGGTTTTATTACCGTGGGCCTGCCTGAATGTAATTCCTGATTGTATATTTCCCCTTTTCAGTGTTTAAAAAAAAAAAAAAAAAAAAAAAAAAAAAAGTTTGCACAACCATGTCCATCTCTCTTCCAACCATCTTCTTTCCATAATTGAGATCTTTTTTATTACATGTGTAAAGAGAATTGCTCGATCGTGTCCAGCCAGTTGAACGTTAAGTTACTATCCAACCCACAGTAAGTTTCAACTTATCATGTGTGTGACATCCAATCTGTCCAGTAGCTTTCCCCACCACTAGGATCACTTAGTGCAAAAAAAAAAAAAAAAAAAAAAAATCCCAATCCACTCATCAGGTAGGAAGCAACGTAAGAACATGATGAATAGCTGCTGAAGTAATAAAAATACATTTTGGCTCACCTGATGAGTGCATGGATCGGGCTGATTTTTCCAGTGTGTGTGCTCACAGTAGTAGGATAGCCTCTTGGATGGGTTGGATGTCCCATGCATAACGTAATGAAAACTATTAATTGGTTGGGCAGTAAACTAAGGGTACAACCAGTGGGACATGAGCTTCTCATCTCTCATCGTGAAGATAATTCAAAATTCTCATATACGAGTTAAACTTAGAAAAGGAATGCCAGAATTATAATGCCGAATAGTTACACTAGATTCTATGACCATCAAACTAATGACAGAGTGTAGAAGTTAATATTTGAAGATGAGCTTTGCTAAGCCTATGTGAGTACCGTAGAAGTCAACTAATGATACGCCACCACACATGTCAGCATGGCACACAATTATAATATCCAAGGGTACTTAATAGGGCTGAAAGTCGTTCAACCTTGGGTTGGGAATTCTCAACCCAAGCTCAAGCAGGCTCGGCCGTAGGGGTGCACACGGGTCGGTTTGGTCCGGTTCTGGGGTGAAACCGGAACCGAACCGTTCTTAACGGTTCTGGTATTTTCGGAACCGGAATCGAACCGTTAGCACATTAGAATGAATCAGAACTGGACCGTGAAAACCGGTTCGGTTCCGGATCGGTTCCATGGTTCTGGCTGTTTAAAAAATTTAACAAAAGAAAAAAAAAAAAAAAAAAAAAAGGTAAAAAAAATCCTACAGTCCCTTTGCAATTTCTCAGTGTGGCCCACTCCACATTCAAATCGTCGATCTGTACCGTCCATTGTTTACAGAAGGGAGATTTAACCCTTGGCAATGTGGCATTCTGAAACCATGCAGGCTGTTGTAGAATTATGACCGTTGAACATGAAATGGATGGCAGAGTAGATAAGCTCATGGGCCACGCTGATTTTCCTCCAAAAGCACTCTATTCCTGATGGTTTTTCGTCCTCAATCCCATGAACAGAGTAGATTTTTCAAAAGATGTCAGTAAGTGGGCCACCAATTTTCATAGAGTCGACGTAGGTCAACTCTGTTGAAAACAGAGCTTCCGTCATTCTGTTGTGTGCCACCATCATGCAGGGAGAGATAGATCTGAACCGTTCATCAGGTAGAGGGGGTAGAACCCATCAAAACCATGTTGAACTTTCTTAGCCGTGTACATCCTCGTGATCTTTACAACGATCGAAAGAAGGCCGTCTAACTGCTTTTAAGGCTTGATTATTCAGGTGGGTCATATCATCAGATGATCAAAGCTCACCATTTACGGTCTAAATTCTAAGAGGAAGTCAATGGACGGTGTGGCTCGGGGCCACAGTTTAACGGATCAGGTCCACGGTTCGGTTAACGGTTTGGTTCGGTTCTGCCTTGCCTTGAACCGGAACAGAACTGTATCCAACGGTTCTGGCAATTTTGGAACCGGAACCGGAACCGATGCTATCTAGAACCGGACCAAACCGAACCGATCCAACGGTTCCGGTCCGGTTCCACGGATCTACCGGTTAAATGTGCACCCCTACTCGGCCGGGTTGCTCAGGTTGGTCGATGGATATATACTAATATTTTCATTATTATATTACTCTATTATATTCAATACATGTCTTATTTTTTATATTTATTATTTTATTAATTATATATATAGTTATTTATCGTAAAGAACTTCATTTTTTTTAACAAACAAGCTAAAATATAGGACAACTACTCCTTTAGAAGTCGTGTTTTTTAGCATGCAATCTATTTGAGACAGAGAAATCTGGCATATCTTGTTAGCTTGAGTCATGGGAAATGACGTGGACCATTAAGACCCCGCGGCACTGGAATTTCCTGTGCCTTCAACACAGATGATCTACACTACCCTCGTCCGTCATTTCTATCCGCCCCGAGTGCGAGATCAGATTGACTACTCTACTACCAGAATGTCGAAGGTTCTTTCTTCAAGAGGACAAAGAATGAAGAGCTTCTACAAAATCGTTAGAGGCCCTACTGTAACAACCCATTTTTTTTTAGGGGAAGTAACCCCACCGTCCACTTCTGTGTGGCCCACCTGAGTTTTGGATCAGCCTCATTTTTGGCCTTACGTCTTCTTTTGGCAGGCCAAGATGATGGACGGAGTAGATTATACTATTACTAGTGGGACCCACCAGATCTAAAGAAATAAAAATAAAATAAATTATATCTTTCGCACGCCGACTAAACCACGTTCCCATTCTCTTCCTTTTCGTACGGTAATGGGCGCCGAAACCTCCCACTAAACGAAACTGTCCCATAATCCATACCTCCATTTCATTACACATCCATTTAAAAATAAAAAAAAAATAAAAAAATAAAAAAAAGAGAGAGAGAGAAAGAATTGAAGGAATTAATCAAAATATATATATATATATATATATAGAGAGAGAGAGAGAGAGAGAGAGAGAGAGCTTTGTAGATCAAGAGAGAGATTAAAGCGGGGCCGGTCATCAGATTTTTTTTAAGGTAGGTGATCTTATCCTGAAATTTATTATTTTCAGCTATTTAATTATGTTTATTTAATCCAACATTTTTATAAGAATAATGTTTTTTGATTATTATGTATAGAATTCTATTTATTTAGGAATTTCTATATTTTTGATATTTAATATAAGTTTTTTTTTTAAAAAAAATTAATAATAAATAATAAATAAAAATTTATCTAAAGTTATAATTTAATTTATGAAAGTATTTGTGTTATCATATGCCACAATTACAATTTTAGAGTGCCTGCGTGTCAACCGTCATACTCTGCCAGAGTATCAAATAACTCCTCATGAGAAGTCAGAGGATGCACCGTGAGAAACTAATTTAATGGAGAAGGTTTCAAGTCCATCAAGCTGGACCGTAAGTTATGGTCCACCCACCAATAGATTTATGATATAGTAAGTTCATACAAAATCCAACCCTTCCAATACATCTAAAACAACATGAAGATCACTTATATGAAAAATTATTCCTATATACTAGTCAGTATATCCTCAAAAATAGAAAATAAGTTATAACTATTGATAAATAGTATTATCCATTAATGAGTGAATGTAAGTATATATTTTTTTTTTGTAAGTGATCCTAATTGTTTAATAAACTTAGTAAATGGGTTAGATTTTTCATATATATTAAAGGTTAGAAGTTATTTAATTGATGGACCGTAATGTTTCAAATCGGTTGTACTGGAGATCTTCTTATTATAATGGGACTCTGTTAATACGAGATATACCAGTATGACTATAATCTTACTCGTCTCTACATGTGGAACATAGCACACATGTGTAAGTCTGAGAAATCTACTATGAAATCCACATCTTTGACGTGCCCAAATAGAAAAAATAAAATTATATATATATATATAATAATATTAAATTAAAAAGAGCACAGTCTGTCTATTTTTCTTAGGTACCATGAATGAATGAAAGCTAACAATGTTTCTGATTCAACTTACAAGTATGGTCCACCTAATTAGTTTAACTGTCAAATTTTCAGAAAAGTGAACTTAAAAAACATGACCTCTCAGATGAACGGAATAGATTTCACACACGTGACTCGTGTGGCACGTGACATACAAGTAGGATTCAATCCTACTTGCGCGAGTAGCTTTCCCGTTTTTCATGAAGAATTGAATGGTGGGGCATTGGAGTTGCTATATGGGTTCTAGAAATGAACCAACGGCTCTGGATTGTACAAATGGTCATAACCCTCATGTTCTATAGTGTATAGATTCACCATATACCTGCATTTTTAAATTATTACTTTGAGTTGCACCAATTACTCAGTTTTTGTATGGATTTATTACCACACTCTGCCTCTTTTATTAAATAACACTATCATGATAGTCTACTGTCATTCTTAATATGGTGGTGACTCCTCAACCGTCCATCATGAAATGCTTGTACTGTAAATTTGATCGTCCAAATTGTTGAACCAACTTTTAATGGTGGACCACCAAAAATTTTAGCCAAGAATTTGAAACTAACCATGAATTTTGGTAGGCCCCAACCACTCAATGTTAAATTTATTGCTCAAGGGTGGAGCTCATGTAGAACCTGATATTTTAACAAATTTTTGTACCTCGTTCAGTACTTGCATTTTAGTGTAGAATTGAATTTATTAAATTATTAATCATTTATTTTTGTTGATATTAAAATTATTCATGTTATTCATGTTTATCTATTGATTATTTAATTGTAAAAAAAATGTGTATAAATTAGCAAGTAGGGCAATCTTGTCCCTTGGGTGAGAGACCCTAAAGTCAGCAAGTAGGGCAATCGTGTCCCTTGGGTGAAAGACCCTAGAACCCACTGAATCCTTTGGAGTCTCCTTTGTGTACGGCGTATGAATACAATTGTGTGCGTAGACATACGTCAGAGGTACAACTGGAGCAGTAGTCTGACCAGCTAATGTATAAATGGGTCCCTCACCATGAGGTACCAGTGCGTGGGCATTAATGCAACGTGACCATCCACTTGGGTACGGTGTTATAAGAAATAATTTAAATGTTACAAGTATTCATGGAAATATTACATGTATTGCAATTTCTTTTGTTACATTCCGTTATCTGTATTATATTCCTTCATTGTTATAAAATTGATATTATCTTAACATATTAAATTTTGGGTAAGAAATGACCCTACTGGGCTGTTATGTTCATCCTACTAAAACAAATGCACAGGTGCAGAGCTGGAATACTATGAGCAGGCGGGCCTCTACTATTAGCTTTACTTTTGGAATTAGGATTAGTTTTAATTCAATTAAGTCTTTTTTTTTTGTTATTTAGGTTAGTTTATGTTCAAGTTCGATGTAGAGAGGACAACTATCAAAATATTTAAATTTAATAAACATTTCAGGTGTATCTTCTTATTAGATGACGTTGAGTATTTATTGAATTCGATTGAATCAACTGGATTGTAATAAATATCATCATATCATAATTCATACCTTGGGATTCGGGTCCTAAATACCTTATTTAGGTACCCGAATTTCGGGGCGTGACAGTTTGGTATCAGAGCCAAGTTAGATTAAAAATTGTGGACCTAGGGTTGTCTTTAGAATTAGTGACCCAAACATAGTTCTCTTTACTTTTATGATAAAAAAAAAATAGAAATATAAATTTAAGGATCATTGCATTATATTGACATCATATATAATCTTATTTAGACTTGACATTGAACTAATAACCCAAATCTGGACTTTAAGATATTTTTAAGAATTTTTAGATACTACGTAAAAATTGGACAGCAATAGTAACCAGAAAACACTTAACTTACAAAAGTCATAACTAATTAATTAAAACTCCTTTCAAGTTGATTCAAAATCTCAGTCGTAGGTTAACAAGTGTAGTTTCAGTAAAAAATAATTCAAAAATGTAAATATAGGTTTATCCTTTACTAATATTAAGTTATGTGTATACTAGTTAGAAATCGTTTGTTTCTGGACAGACCTAATTATCCGAATTTTAGAAAAAAATTTAGACCTTGTATTAGGCTAAAATTTTACAGAATTATAGTAGACTCATATATGTATACTCATAAAAAATTTTAGATCAATTTAACACTTATAAGTATCAGAAACATTAGCGAGAATAGTATCCTAAGAATCTGAATTTTCTGCACTACAACTTTGATACATGTCACTGCCTGAATTCTCTTAATCTTCATGTGTTATTCTTTTAAATCATCAAATATTCTTGTAGTCCAATAAATTTTTCATGCTTCTATAGACCTTAACTAGTATGCACTCCATTAATGATATTTAGAATTCAATTTAGTTATTACAACCTACATTGGTTGTTATACATTAAGCTTACATGTTTAAATTAATCATAGATTATGGCGGATCAAAACATAGACGTCGGAGCCACATCAGGAGCTCCTGGTCCCGATACCACTGAAAATGGGTCACTTATGGGTGGAATTCTTAGGGCCATAAGTGATCTTGCGGCTCTTGTGAGCTATCAGATAAGACAGACTCAAGCGGAAGGACAAGCTCAAGCGCAAGGTCAAACCCAAACTGTTCACCTAGCTAATGTAGGGATAGGAACTTTATTGGAAAGGTTTAAAAGACAAAGGCCGCCTGTATTTAAGGGTGGACCTGACCTATCTGAGGCTGAGGTGTGGAAGAAACAGATTGATAAGATATTCACAGTTATGAAGTGTGATGAATACCAGAAAGCAGAATTGGCTATTTACATGCTATAAGGGGAGGACGGATCATTAGTGGGACTCGGTTGTTAGGATGAACCCGAGTGTTGAAGTCTGGACCTGGGCCCAGTTTTGTGAGAAGTTTGATGATAAATATTTTCCTTGTATGTGAAAAATCAAAAGGCAGGAGAATTTATGAAATTGGAGCAAGGTGATATGACGGTGCGTCAGTATGATGCTAAGTTTACGGAGCTATCGCGATTTACAACTTTTCTGGTGTCTGATGAAACCCGTAAGGCACAAAAAATTTGAGAAGGGTCTGAGAGCATCTATTCGTAGCCGATTAGCCCTTTCGTACAGAAGACCTATGCCGAAGTGTTGGAGCGTGCCCTAGCAGTGGAGAAAAACATCAACGAATATTGGAAGAATCGTGATCAGAGGAAGGACGTAAAGAGTGGTGTTAGAACTGCTACACATATATCTACGGCCCAGCATGATGAGCTAAGAGACAGAGAACAACATCGACATCAATGGCCAGACCGACGACAGCACTTCCTACACCACGATTTTTGGAATTTTGTTATAATTGTGGACTCGAGGGCCACACTTCTCGTTTTTGTTCCATACCACAACGCACTCAATATCCACAAAGGGCAGGACCTTCACATCAGTCTTTCAGGCCTCCCCAGCAACATGCGCTGCCGTTTATGTCACAGCGACCTCCATTACATCCTTCCGCATCACAGCCTTCCTCGAGACCACCTCAGCCATATCCACAGAGGCCACTACAGTCATACTCGAGGCCACCACAGCAAGGACCTTCATCGGTATATCAGAGACCACCTCAGCAGCCGCCGCCACAAGTTAAACCTCAGCAGTACCAGCAGTCAAGGCATGGAGTTCAGGCACCACGACCACAAGCTCAAGGCCGAGTTTACGCCCTAGTACAGTCAGGAGATGACACAGTGCAGCCGTACGAGAACTTGGCGCAACAATACGAGAGGGTCAATTCAAAGTTATGATGTTCCAGCAAAGTTTGAGGATGGAGCGACCCAGACTTATGATGATGTCGCACCCTTATATGAGGATCTAGCACCGCCAACAGATGACATTATTCAGCCTGACATCGAGGCTAACAGTGATGTAGTCGAAGGTACCATCGTCATTTATTCATCCTTAGCTAGAGCGTTATTTGACTCTGGAGCATCGCATTCATTTATTTCTTACTGCCTTTTATGCTCGATTGGGTTATCTCCTACTCCCTTAGATAAAAAGTAACAGTAACAAACCCCCTTGGTAATTCAGTGGACCTAAGTCAAATTTGTAAATCCTGTCCGTTATGATCGAGAACGTAAATTTACCAGCTAATCTCATAGTTATGCCGATGCGAGAATACGATATTATATTGGGAATGGATTGGTTATCTTTATATCGGGAAAAATCGATTGTTTTAAGAAGATGGTCATATTAAATATCGATGGCGAGCACCGTTACAATTCCATGGGACACGAAGGAAGGGAGTACCGATTAGTTGTCAGCCATCTCGGAAGTTGAACCTCAAGCCATCTCGGAAGTTGAATCTCAAGGAGTGGAACAAATTTCGATTGTTAATGAATTTCTAGAAGTATTTCAAGATATTCTTAGATTACCGCCAAAGAGAGATGTGGATTTACAATCGATCTGGTACCTGGGACTGCACCAATCTCCAGAGCACCATACCGTATGGCACCTGTTGAATTGAGAGAATTAAGGGAGCAACTTCAGCAGCTCCAAGACCAAGGCTTCATTAGGGCTAGTACGTCGTCGTGGGGTGCACCGGTATTATTTGTAAGAAAGAAGGATGGTCTTTAAGGCTATGCATCGATTACCGTCAACTTAATAAAGCGACTATCAAGAAACAAGTACCGCTGCCCAAGGATAAATGATTTATTCGATCAGTTGAAGGGAGCTAAATACTTTTCAAAGATAGACTTACGGTCTGGATATCATCAGTTGAGGATTAGAGATGAAGATGTACCCAAACACTGCCTTTAGGACTCGGTACGGCCATTATGAATTTCTAGTGATGCCTTCGGACTAACGAATGCTCCAGCAGTATTTATGGATCTCATGAACAGGGTCTTTAAACCGTATTTAGACCGATTCGTGATAGTGTTCATAGATGATATTTTAATTTACTCCAAGACGCAAGAGGATCATGCTGAACACCTTCGAATAGCCCTTTAGACTCTAAAGGACAATCAGTTGTATGCCAAGCTTCAAAATGTGACTTTTGGAAGAATGAAGTAAAGTTTTTGGGGCACGTGATATCGAAAAAAGGAGTGTCGGTAGATCCATCGAAAGTCGAAGCAGTGTGTTAAATTGGGAGCAGCCCACCAATGTGACAGAAGTGCACAGTTTTCTCGGATTAGCTGGTTATTATAGAAGATTCATTGAGGGATTCTCTAAATTAGCAAGGCCGTTGACTAACTTGACCAAGAAGGGCACTTCTTTTAAATGGAATGAAAATTGCGAGCAAGCTTTCTCTGAATTGAAGAAGCGATTAACGGAAGCCCCAGTGCTTTCCTACCAGCAGAAGGGGAAAGATTTGTGGTATATACTGATGCATCTTATCAAGGGTTGGGATGCGTGCTGATGCAAAATGGTAAAGCAATAGCATTCGCGTCAAGGCAGTTGAAACCTCATGAGCAGAATTATCCCACTCATGACTTAGAGCTTGCAGCTGTAGTATTTGCCTTAAAAATTTGGAGGCATTATCTTTATGGTGAGCAGTTTGAACTGTATTCGGATCACAAGAGCTTAAAGTATCTTTTTGATCAAAAGGACTTAAATATGCGACAGAGGAGATGGATGGAATTCTTGAAGGATTATCATTTGACATCTGCTATCATCTAGGTAAGGCGAACGTCGTAGCCGACGCGTTAAGCAGGAAGACGCGCAAGCTGGTGGCGAGCTTAATGTTTAAAGAATGGGAGATGCTTGATATAGTTAAAGATTTTGAAGTTAGACTTCGTATCGATGAACCTCGGGCTTATATCAGTAATTTAGTGGTGCAACCCACTCTGGTAAGAAATTTCTTAATTATCCATTTAGATTATCCTTTAATTCGTATATTAGGCTGTAGTTATTTAGAATTTTCTTTTCTAGGTGCGACGAATAATAGAAGCGCAGAAGAATGATGCATGGTTACAAGAGAAAATAACGGAAGAAGCGGGAAAGGACGACTCGGAGTGGCGAGTAAGCTCTAATGGTGGGGTCAGATTTCAAGGGAGGTTATGTGTTCCAGACATATCTGAATTGAAGCAAGAAGTCTTAAATGATGCGCACCGTACAAAATTCTTCACCATCCACCAAGGAGGAACTAAGATGTACCGTGATGTACGACGTCAATATTGGTGGAGTAATATGAAGAGGGAGATAGTCAGCTACGTTGCAAGGTGTCTTACTTGTCAGCATGTTAAAGTGGAGCATCAGAAGCCGTCGGGACTTTTACAACCGTTACAGGTCACAGAGTGGAAATGGGAGCATATATCGATGGATTTTATTGTCGAACTACCAAAAACAAGCCGTCATCATGATGCGATATGGGTGATCGTGGATCGGCTAACAAAGTCAGCACACTTTCTTCCTATACGTATTTCTTCATCCCTAGATGACTTAAGCAAGCAATATATCAAGGAGATTGTTAGACTTCATGGCATTCCTATGTCCATTGTATCCGATCGAGACCCCAGGTTTACATCACGCTTTTGGATGAGTCTTCAGAAGGCATTGGGAACGACGCTAAACTACAGCACGGCTTTTCATCCGCAGACTGACGGACAAACGGAGCGGGTAAATTAAATCCTAGAAGACATGTTTTGCAGCTGCATTCTTGACTTCAAGGGAAATTGGGACGACCACCTCTATTTAATAGAATTCGCCTATAACAATAGTTTTCAGTCCAGTATTGGCATGGCGCCATTCGAAGCTTTATACGGAAGACCCTGCAGATCACCAAGTTGTTAGACCGAAGTGGGGGAAAGATCATTGTTGGGACCGGAACTAGTGCAAGAGACATCCGAGAAGATTGCCGTCATCAAAGAACGTCTACGTACCGCTCAGAGTCGCCAAAAGAGTTACGCTGACAATCGCCGAAGGAACTTGGAGTTCGCCATAGGAGATCATGTGTTCCTGAAGGTATCCCCAATGAAAGGAGTTATGCGATTTGAAAAGAAAGGAAAATTGGCACCACGCTACATTGGACCATTCGAGATCTTGCAGAGAGTAGGCCTCGTAGCCTATAGACTAGCCTTACCTCCTCAACTTTTTGGCGTCCACGATGTATTTCATGTATCTATGCTTCGGAAGTATGAGAGAGATGCATCGCATATCATTGACTGGGAGCCGCTGGAAATTCGGGAGGACGTTTCATACATAGAGCAACCGATTCGCATCCTCGACAAGAAGGAGCAAGTACTTCGAACAAGATCGATACCACTCGTGAAAGTTTAGTGGGGGCATCATGGAGAGGAAGAAGCTTCGTGGGAGCGAGAGAATGAATTCGAGAGAAGTACCCTCATCTCTTCATATGATAGGTATGTTAAATTTCAGAGACGAAATTTTTATTAAGGGGGGTAGAATGTAACAACCCATTTTTTTTAGGGGAAGTAACCCCACCGTCCACTTCTGTGTGGCCCACCTGAGTTTTGGATCAGCCTCATTTTTGGCCTTACGTCTTCTTTTAGCCAGGCCAAGATGATGGAAGAGTAGATTATACTATTACTAGTGGGACCCACCAGATCTAAAGAAATAAAAATAAATTAAATTATATCTTTCGCACGCCGACTAAACCACGTTCCCATTCTCCTTCCTTTTTATACGGTAATGGGCGCCAAAACCTCCCACTAAACGAAATGTCCCATAATCCATACCTCCATTTTCATTACGCATCCATTAAAAAAAAAAAAAAAAAAAAAAAGAGAGAGAGAGAGAGAGAGAGAGAGAGAAAGAATCAAAGAATTAATCAAAAAATATATATAGAGAGAGAGAGAGAGCTCTGTAGATCAAGAGAGAGATTAAAGCGGGGCCGTCATCATCAGATTTTTTTTTAAGGTAGGTGATCTTATCCTGAAATTATTATTTTAAGCTATTTAATTATGTTTATTTAATCCAACATTTTTATAAGAATAATGTTTTTTGATTATTATATATAGAATTCTATTTATTTAGGAATTTCTATATTTTTGATATTTAATATAAGTTTTTTTAAAAAAAAATTAATAATAAATAAATAAATAAAAATTTATCTAAAGTTATAATTTAATTTATAAAAGTATTTGTGTTATCATATGCCACAATTACAATTTTAGAGTGTCTGCGTGTCAACCGTCATACTCTGCCAGAGTATCAAATAACTCCTCATAAGAAGTCAGAGGATGCACCGTGAGAAATTACTTTAATGGAGAAGGTTTCAAGTCCATCAAGCTGGACCGTAAGTTACGGTCCACCCACCAATAGATTTATGACATAGTAAGTTCATACAAAATCCAACCCTTCCAATACATCTAAAACAACATGAAGATCACTTATATGAAAAATTATTCCTATATACTAGTCAGGATATCCTCAAAAATAGAAAATAAGTTATAACTGTTGATAAATAGTATTATCCATTAATGAGTGAATGTAAGTATTTTTTTTTTTTTTTGTAAGTGGTCCTAATTGTTTAATAAACTTAGTATATGGGTTAGATTTTTCATATATATTAAAGGTTAGAAGTTATTTAATTGATGGACCGTAATGTTTCAAATCGGTTGTACTGGAGATCTTCTTATTATAATGGGACTCTGTTAATACGAGATATACCAGTATGACTATAATTTTACTCGTCTCTACATGTGGAACATAGCACACATGTGTAAGTCTGAGAAATCTACTATGAAATCCACATCTTTGACGTGCCCAAATAGAAAAAAAAATAATATATATATATAATAATATTAAATAAAAAGAGGTCAGTCTGTCTATTTTTCTTAGGTTCCATGAATGAATGAAAGCTAACAATGTTTCTGATTCAACTTACAAGTATGGTCCACCTAATTAGTTTAACTATCAAATTTTCAGAAAAGTAAACTTAGAAAACATGACCTCTCAGATGAACGGAATAGATTTCACACACGTGGCTCGTGTGGCACGTGACATACAAGTAGGATTCAAATCCTACTTACGCGAGTAGCTTTCCCGTTTTTCATGAAGAATTGAATGGTGGGACATTGGAGTTGCTATATGGGTTCTAGAAATGAACCAACGGCTCTGGATTGTACAAATGGTCATAACCTTCGTGTTCTATAGTGTATAGATTCACCATATACCTGTATTTTTAAATTATTACTTTGAGTTGTACCAATTACTTAGTTTATTGTATGGATTTATTACCACACTCTGCCTCTTTGTTAAATAACACTATCATGATAGTCTACTGCCATTCTTAATATGGTGGTGACTCCTCAACCGTCCATCATGAAATGCTTGTACGGTAAATTTGATCGTCCAAATTGTTGAACGAACTTTTAATGGTGGACCACCAAAAATTTGAGCCAAGAATGTAAAAATAACCATGAATTTTGGTAGGCCCCAACCACTCAATGTTAATTTATTGCTTAAGAATGGAGCTCATGTAGAACCTGATATTTTAACAAATTTATGTACCTCGTTCAGTACTTGCATTATAGTGTAGAATTGAATTTATTAAATTATTAATCATTTATTTTGTTGATATTAAAATTGTTCATGTTATTATGTTTATCTATTGATTATTTAATTGTAAAAAAAAAATGTGTATAAATTAGCAAATAGGGCAATCGTGTCCCTTGGGTGAGAGACCCTAAAGTCAGCAAGTAGGGCAATCGTGTCCCTTGGGTGAAAGACTCTAGAGCCCACTGGATCCTTTGGTGTCTCCTTTGTGTATGGCGTATGAGTACAATTGTGTGCGTGGACATACGTCAGAGGTACAACTGGAGCAGTAGTCTGACCTGCTAATGTATAAATGGGTCCCTCACCATGAGGTACCAGTGCGTGGGCGTTAATGTAACGTGACCATCCACTTGGGTACGGTGTTGTAAGAAATAATTTAAATGTTACAAGTATTCATGGAAATATTACATGCATTGCAATTTCTTTTGTTACATTCTGTTATTTGTATTATATTCCTTCATTGTTATAAATTGATATTATCTGAACATATTAAATTTTGGGTAAGAAATGACCCTACTGGGCTGTTATGCTCATCTTACTAAAACAAATGCACAGGTACAGAGCTGGAATACTATGAGCAGGCGGGCCTCTACTATTAGCTTTACTTTTAGAATTAGGATTAGTTTTAATTCAATTAAGTCCTTTTTTTTTGTTGTTATTTAGGTTAGTTTATGTTCAAGTTCGATGTAGAGAGGACAACTATCAAAATATTTAAATTTAATAAACATTTCAGGTGTATTTTCTTATTAGATGACATTGAGTATTTATTGAATTTGATTGAATCAACTGGATTGTAATAAATGTCATCATATCATAATTCATACCTTAGGATTCGGGTCCTGAATACCTTATTTAGGTACCCGAATTTCGGGGCGTGACACCTACACCGCTTCATTCAATGGCTCCGTCATAAAGATCGGGAAGGAAATCTTTGTTTGATCAATCGACGCAAGGTTTCTCCAGGTCCCGTGGTTGCCTCAAAACCATTCACTGCAACGTTTGATTATCATGTCAGACAATTCTTCTCTCTGTTTTGTTTTTCTGATTGAGCAACTACTTTCTCTGTTTCTCGTACGAGGCTTCAGGATAGAGCAATCACTTCATTCCGAAATGGAGAGGCACTAACTACCGGAGAATCGGGCCGGGGAAGTTGTGGTTTTCCGACAAAGCAGGAAAGGAATGAATTTGCCTTTTCCGACGGAGAGAGAACAGCGAGGCATTGTCAAGTAGACCGATTTGGGATTCAGAATGAATGTTCTTTCGGGAAACCAAAGAATTTTGCGTTGCGCCCACTCGCCATTATAATTTATAAGTAACTTATATATATCGATTGGGTTCGGATTGGGTCGGGCAACCCGGGACCTCAACCCGAGCCCAACCCAAGTTTTATTGGATTGGTGTTTGTATAACTCAAGCTTGATACTGAACCCGATACATCCTACCCGAGCCCAACCCAATGTTGGGTCGGTCACGGGTCGGTCGGGTTGAACCTGCCCGACTTTCATCCCTAGTACCTAATATGTAGATTCCCATCTTAAGATTGACGTCAATCCGTTAGTCAAGCAGCCACAATTAACTGAATAAGTGTACGACCACGAATAAAAACTGCCTGACGTTTTTTTTTTTTTTTTTAAAGATAAAAACTGGCTGAAGTTTTCTTAACCTGTCCACTTATTTTTAACATCATGGACCACCTTTATCTTCGAACAATAGCATCTACAAGATGAGGTTCAACATAATGGATGACTTGGATATTTCAACCAAGTGCCGTGTTGGCATTAGTGGTGGAGTGTATAGCAGGACATACATTGTGTCTTCTTCATGGACTCGGATTGAGTTATAGCACACAGGCACGGTAAAAGCTCCGTGGCCGCAACATAAGGTATGTTTTACATGCATGCCATCCATTCATCTTGCCAGCTCATTTTAGGTCATAAGGCAGATTCAAATCTAAAGTGAACCACATGAAGTGGTGATTGAAAGCCCACCATTAAAAACTTCCTAGGGCCCACTACAATGTTTATTTGCCATCCAACCCGTTGATTAGGTCACACCAACCTAGATGAGCACACAAATATCTGCTTATCCCAAACTTGCAATTCCCAAGAAGTATTTAATGGTAGTCATGCAATCACCATTGTTTCCTATGATATGGTCTAACTGAAATTTCTATTGCATCATTTTGTGTGCTCAAGCCCTAAAATAAGCTGCCAAAATAGATGAACTGTGTGTATAAAACAGACCTAAAACTCTTTTGTGTCGGTATAAAAATAATTTTAGAATAGGTTAATAATACACAAGGATAGAGAAAGATTATAATGAATCATTATACAGTACGAAATAAACACAACTGGAGAATAAATTTATAAATAGAGGTCACATGCGTAGCAACAATCATTTTGATATAATTTATTTTATTTCTTGTTTCAAGACTCACCAAAAGTATGGCCTACCTTTCATTTTATAATTGAAATTAAATTTCAAAAGACAATCGTTACGTGCCTACCATATATAATTTTGATATAATTTATGTTATTGTTCTTTAAGATTAATTAACCAAAAGTATGGCCTACGTTTGAGTGTCCATTCCACCAGTGAATTTAAAATCTAGCCAATGACTAAACTGAATAGTCCATTTTGATTACCTCCTTGTCGAGATGATGGACATATGTTGAACGGTTAAAAATGAAAATACCCAAAGGTTCATTTTTACCTTTTAAGTGTTCAATAATTGGAGGTCTGGATTAATCAACCAATCCCACTTTGGGAGCATGATTGCACAAAGTGAGTAGGATCCAAAATTTAGCTATTTATTTTAAGTTAATAAATAATGAGTGTGATTCTATGTGCCTGCTCTTGAAGCATACTATGCTTCCAAGAGTATTAAATAAGGTTTCAAGGTCACATGTGACTGGTGGAGTTGACTCAGACAGTCAGACCCTATCTGGTTAGACATCAAGGGCTTGTTTGGCCGGACGGATCCCGTGGGATTAGGAGGGATGGGACGGTAAAATCTTGGGATATGCCACACGAGCCAAACACACCAGTGAACTTGCCTCGGGATATAGTAAACCCATGGATCTTAAACCAATCCACTGACACCACCATCATTACCTTAAAATCTATCCCATCCCTTCCAATCCCATTCAATTGCGCCTTAGGTGTGTTTGGACGGACGGATTGGAAGGTAAAATCCCGGGATATGCCAAACGTGCCAACAGACTCGGTGAACTTGTCTCGGGATATAGCAATCCCATGGATGTTAAACCAATCCACTGACACCGCCATCATTACCTTAAAATCCATCCCATCCTAATCCCATTGGATCCGTCCGGCCAAACAGGCCCTAGGGCCCCTTTGAATACCACCAAATAATTTACTTTTTCTACTTCCAGTAGTACATAATCAGATAATAAGTTTGATTTATGATTAATTATAAGTTAGCTTTTTTACTTAAAATTATTTAATTACTTTAATTAATTTTTAAGCTTTTCTACTTTTATGAGGAGATGAAAGAGAGGAAAAGCTCATGAGTATGTCCTTTACCCAAGTCCTTTACCCAACAGACTTCTCCCTAAAAAGTAAAAACTAAGAGAAGTTATTTGAAGCATAAGTAGCTAATCATAAGTAACTGAGACTTTTACTCATACTTCAATAGTAGACTCATGGGAATTTCAACACGAGATCATGGGTTCAGGTACCCATTGTGGTGTGAGTGCATGTGTTTAAAAAAAGAAGAAGAAGAAGAAGAAGAAGAAGAAGTAGTAGCAGCTTATCATAAGTAACTGATGATCAAAATGTTAGAGAATTTGATTGGATACACCGAAAATTAAAAATAAATAATTAAAAAATTAACAATTTCACTAGGCTGAATCACGTATAAAATACGTTGTCCTTAAAGCGTGATTCGTCCCCTTATCACTGCTGATGGGTTACAGACGAATTGCTTCCAGGATAAGACAAGCCTTATTTGGATCCAGCGTACAGCAATCACGATAGGTCCACTATGGAACAGTTTTAACGCAGTAGATTTCTTCTATAGATTTAGACAGTAGAGATGATCACAGTATTCTAAAAAGGAGCTATGGACTATATCTGATTTGATGGGAGAGATGGTGTGTTGAGATGATGAAATCGGACTGGAATGGTCCAGTTTATATAGGCTTCAGGTTTAGACTCGTTGCTGTGTGATATTCAATGGTCCAGAACGTTTGAAAAACGTTACTGGCCGTTGTCCATTAATCCCAGACGTTTCTGGTCGTTAGATCAGAAGATCTGACCGTTGGATTATCCTAGCTCATCCGTTTTCGGACCGTTTGGCTTTCAAGGCAGAGAGCCGTTTTTAGAAACGGCTGGACGTTTCGGATTCTAGATCCGACCGTTCTCAATCACCTATAAAAACCCAGGCTCATTTCAGATCCACACTGCCCTAAGGCTCTGACCAGACTCATCACACTAGACCCATCGCACCGATTCGCGTAAGGTCGCGAGGGAGCGACTCCTTTGCGACACGATGTGGACGTGCGAAGTGCGCCACTACAGCCTCACTGCCCACGCCCATGCCCGAGCCCGAGCGCGCGCGTGTGTTCTAGTGCAACCCATGTTTTATCTCCTCCAAAAAGCTCCAAGTAAGAATACCCTTCTCAACATCTCATATAAACCACAAAACTTTCTTTTTTATTTCCGATGTGGGACAAAGCGCACACACCGCACTTTTTAATTCAAAAAATTCAAAATCGTTTTGGCGGAAAATTCCCAAAATTTTGAAAATTCTAATTTTTGTTTTTTATTATTATTAAAAACCACTCATTTTTAACACAAAACGCCCCCTAAAGGTTAGAATTGAAAATAAGAGGTGGGCTTAAGTCACCTCCAACTTGGCCTAGTACTCAAACTCATGATCGGTACGAATAGGCTGAAAACCATGCATGGGTCACAAAGCTCAAAAACCACGAAGCCCATACAAAAGTGAGTATGGACGGAGAGGTCTCCAACAACTGAGATCCTTCCCAAATAGCCCATGGTGGGATCTCAAATGAACGAACCGTCTGGATCACTACGTAGGAAGACAGAAAAAAAATTTTGTGGAGAGAGATGCGAATATTACGGATATCATCGCTCTAATCATCAAATCAATGTAGTACTCAGGCTCTGTTTCTTGCAACGACAGCAGAACATCTATGAACGACTTCTCCTTCTCCTCCAC
This sequence comes from Magnolia officinalis, assembly GCA_021015155.1. NCBI lineage: Eukaryota > Viridiplantae > Streptophyta > Magnoliopsida > Magnoliales > Magnoliaceae > Magnolia > Magnolia officinalis. The sequence continues at coordinate 15,457 of JAJHSJ010001811.1, read as the reverse complement.
CTCAACCTCTACTTCCATTGAGGAAGATAGATCAACCTTTGTCTTGATTCTTCGATGCTCATCGATCAGAAACTGGAAGAACTCATCACTACGCCTCCTCAATGTCACCATCTTCTTCTCCACCCCTCCAAGATCCATCCAACGCAAGAACGGCAGGTAATCCCCAAAAGTCGATGCTCCAGCCACTGCCGCCACCTCACTCAAGATCTTCCAAAACCGCCTTGACTCTTCCAAAACCACCGCGTTTTCTCCGTAATACAACTTCCCAGCGATCATCCCCATTATCACATTGAAAGTCAGTTCTGAGAACCTAGACTTCAATTCCACCACCGGTTTCCCTAATTCCGAATCCCGAAACAGGTCTTTCACCAGGGAATGGACCTTCTGGATTTGGACGGCAGAAAACATCTGGATGCGGCTCATCGAGAGGACTCGACGTTGGCGATTCGGCGGAGGTTGCGCTAGTGGGGACCATAGGAAGTCCACCCAAGGGCAGAGTAGTTGTAGCCGAAGTGCTTGCCTGTAAGGAGACGGGGCGGGGGCGGTTGGCGAATATGAGGTCGTTTTGGTGAAGCAGTCCTCGGCCAAAGATCGGGAGGAGATGAGGAGGACGGGGCGTGAACCGAAACGGAGTGAGACGATGGGGCCGTAACGGTTGGAGAGAGTGGTGAGAGAGCGGTGGAGAGGTTTTTGGAGGAGATGTAGATGGCCGAGAATGGGAAGGAACGAAGGTGATCGTGGAAGGTTATTGCGCTTCTGGAGTAGGCGCTTCGATATTGAGGAGAGGAAGCAGAAGAAAATGAGAGCTGAGAACGTTAAGAAGAGATCCATGTTTTCTGTGCAGAGGCACAGACAGTGCGATTGCCTTTTATAGCAGCCGGGGAAGCCCGCGAGTTTCCTGCTCTCCCATTCACGTATCGAAGCTAATCGCCTGTAGCACGACGTGGCCTAAGCTGTGTAGGACCCACTGTGATGTATGTATTCCATCCACACTCTACATTCGTTTTGCCAACTCATTTTAGAAAATAAATCCAAAATTTATTTCCATACAAAGCTCAAGTAGACGGGGATTGAATGCTTACCATTGAAAACTTCCCACACGGCCTACTGTGATATTTTATTTGCTATCCAACGTATTCATGAAGTTACACAGACGTCGTGTACGAAGGGAAAACACAAGTATTAGCTTCATGCAAAACTTCTGTTACCCCTGGGAAGTTTTCAACGGTGGGTGTTCAATCTGCACTGTTTTCGCGGTGTGGTCTATTTCAACTTTGGATTTGCATTATTTTCTGGTTCATTTACTAAATGAGCTGAAAAAATGAATGGATGGTGTGGATAAAGTAAATACATCCTAGTGGCCCTACAGAGCTTGACCCCGTGATTCCACAGGGATTTCATATCCATGTGGCGACAGCGACCGGCAGTCCGTTTCCCTCACGGATGTGCAATGCTTACACTTTCCATGTCCCTAATTTCATGGTTCTCTAGTCTAGTCTTAATCGACTCATGGTTCTCTAGTCTAGTCTTCATCGACTCAGGAATTGAGTTGGATTTTAATTTTAAAAGAAAACTGATCACCTTTTTTACTTCATTCGAACTTCCTGTACAACAGGGAACTCCAAAACAAAAAAATCAGGAGACCCTACCAGAAAACGGCAAAATACATACAGGAAAACACCATCTGGAATCACACCAATCTAATAGATCCCAAACCAACTTTGTCTAGAAAAATGAAACCACGCACCTGACGGGGAAGCGCTGCAAGATTGTCAGTAATTAAGTTGGTTGAGTTACTGGTTGGACCGGCCTTTAATTTGCTCCAATTGCATTAGCTTGTTTGGCATGGTTACTACAGGACATCTAAATTGTTTATATTTCTAAAATATTCAATATAAAGTCTTTTTTAACTGTTTTGACGGGTTGGTATCAATGGCTAGAAAATGAGTTCCCATTTCCCTTATCCTTTAATTAAGGATTTATGTGTTTTGGAGATTTGAAAGTCATTAATAAAGAATACACATGCCAAAGAACCAAGGAAACCAAGTGAGGAATGAAGAAAATCGAAAATTTGAATTAAAGAAAATGAATGTGAAAATTGGCCAGAAAAAGCATATTCTGAAACCTCTGAGTCTAAAACAAGAAAATCCTAAAATAATTTCAAAAATAGACTTTGATGACATCGACAATTTAGGAAATTTGGGCTCAACTCGCTGGACAGTTCTGGATGATTTTCGATGACATCGAACATCTAAGGTGCAATCGAAGATGCATAAAGTGCACAAATTTGAGACAGTTTCCAAAGTTGGTCGGGTAACACTTATATATGGGTTTCTCATATGGTTCTAGATACGAATTAGTGTTAGAGGAGTAGAGCAAAGGTGGAGCAACCTCCTAAGGTTCTTTACTTCTATCTAATTATTTTTTATATGCTTTTATTAAGAGTTTTTAGCTTAATTATGTCTAGGATGAGCTAAATCTCTTAGCTAGGGCTAAGAGGTGAAGTTGTAGTTTATTTCGATGCTTCCTTGTAACATCCCGGATTTTTGCCACTTGGAATTAGACGTCTTTCGGCAATGGGTCAATCCTAACACCTGATTAACTTCTCAAACACTCAATTTAAAGGTCTCAAATTCCCTCTTCAAACCATTTTCCTAAAAACCTCATTGTTCCTTCACAAATCTCATCTCTCACTATTATCCTTCAAACTTGTTTAAGTGCTTTCATGTTAGACACAAATCTTGAAGTTTAGGTGAATCTAACGACTCGGAAAAATTTCGTGCAAAGACCCGAGTACCATCTCGAACCGAAATCACTTAGGATCAAATCCTTTAGAAATTAGACAAAGTTAATTAAGTGTTAAACTAGATTAGCATGAAATCTGCTTGAATCACTTTAAATACGATCTGCAAGACCCAAAACTTGTAGAATCATTGACGCTAGGTTACCCTAAAATCTCGGATCAATCTCATTACTCAGTTGCTCTCGGGAGCACATTGAAACTCCGTATCAGATCTGGACCGCACATCAAAAGTCCGATTAACGCGAAGTTATAGAATTAGGACCACCTTGCTGGGCTTGACTACCATCTTGGAAATCAAATCCAGATAATGTCTCAGCGCTATTCGCTTGAGCCCGGAGTGAAGAGTGCGAGAAATGTGAAATTAATTCAAAATAAAATATAAATTTATGTAATCTGGCACGTGTCGCTTGTAGAGCTGTACACGAGTCGAGTCGAGTCGAGTCGAGTAGCGCCCTACTCGTACTCAGCTCTTAACGCCCGAGGGCTGCTCGTACTCAACTCTACTCGGCCAACGAGCAGGGACCCCCTGCTCGTACTCTACTCGCCCGAGTACGAGCGAGTACGAGTAATAAACGAGTAGAGTCGAGTCCGAGTTTTCGAGTCGACTCCAAGTACGAGCACACGAGCAATAAATGGCTGAAAAAAAACCATTGTATGTTAAAGTTCAAATACATTGTTCAGAAATCATCCGCCGTCCAGCTTGGATAGCATATACACAAAATGGTGGGCCCAACACAAGAAAATCTGCGGACGGACAGGGGCACCGGACACAAAATGGTGGGCCCAACACATAAATTTTGTAATCCATCAAAATCAACATTAGAAAGCAACAAATTCAAAACGAAATTCTTACCTGATGGATGGACAGGGGCATCGGGCAGGGGTGGGACGAGTTGCGCACAGGGGCGTCGGGCAGGCCAGGGACAGGGGCACTGGGCAGGGTAGGGACGAGCAGGCGAGCAGCACTGGACAGGCCGTAGGGACGAGCCGTGAGCGGCAGGAAACTTGTTCACTCCCCAAGTATAGGGTTGTGATGTAGTAATAAACTCGGTAAGATCGAGGTCGAATCCCACGAGGACTGATCGTCACAATTCAAATCTATGATTCTCCTTAACTAATTCAACAAATAATGGAGCAATTTACTAACACAAATCTATAAAAAAAAAAATAATTGAGAATAAGGAAGAAAATTCAATAAGAGAGAGCACTAGGACTTTCGAATCCACCCCTAATTATCCTAACCTTTATTTTATCTGTTAATTCACCTTAAATTAGATTGATTTAACTTATCTAGAGAAAGCACAATCTGTGTCCTTAATCGAGCATACAGATTGTCTAATTCCTTTAAGCAATGCCATGAAGAACATATCCCATGTCCAAATCGGGCATATGGAATATGCAGTTCAGTAAAGCACCCTGTTCTTCCTCTACAGGAACCTGTTCATGATCAGAAACAAGCACCTAAAATAAGCATCCAGACCATATCCATCCATAGACTCTGGTCAAGTTCATAGATGGAGAAGTATAGAAAATTAAAGCAATCAAGCACACTAGGGGAAGAAACAAACCAATCTAATTAAAGTAAAATCAACATAGAACAAAGGGTGTTCAAATTAGGGGTTTCATCTCAGCCCTAGCTGAGAGATTAGTTACCCATAAAATCCATTAAACAGATGGATAAATAAAAATAAAAATTCATAAAGGAAAATTCAAACCAATTCTCTCTCTCTCTCTTCTTTCTTCTCTTTCTTCTCTTTCTTCTCTCCCTTGCTGTAAATCTGGAACTCCTCCAATTTCTGAATTTCTGAATGCCTTTCCCACGTCCAAAACTCTCCTTTTATAGCTGCTGGATGGCTGGAATCGGTGGCAGAGTCGTAGAAGGACTCGGAATACAAATTTTCGCAGCCGTGATCGGTGGGCCCCACAGAGGCATTTTCTGGAAAATCCACTCCTTTCATTGGATTCAGGACGAAATTTCAGTCAGGAATGGGTGGTTTTGAATGTCCATTAACGCGGCCCAGAGAAGAAAATACAAAAAGATCAGTTTTGAACGTCACCGGGTAGCCCTTTTGTGGCCTCTGTATCACGCACGTGTGTACGCATGGGAGTGAACTATCAGCATGGTTTTGTAGTATTCATGGCCCTCTACAAGATGGACGAATCAGATCGACCGTATAGGTGACGAGTGGGGCCCACTAACGACCGCAAAAACGGCCAGCGGCCGGTTACCGCTGCCGCGTAACAGGGACGCAGATGGGTTCCGCTGCGAAAATGGTGGGGCCCACTGAGATGTGATTTTGAGGAATCCACTCCGTCCATTGGATGGAGGGGAAAATTTCGGTCAGGAAAGTGTAGTTTCCACCTTCCATTGATGAGGTCCACCTGAATTTCTGCTCCACCGTCCGTCTTACGTTTGGACGGTTTAGATCTCACGCATGATGATTGTTCACGAATTGGACACCTAGGCATTTAAGATATTGACCTCAGACAGAGAATGAACAGATTGGATTGTCCGTTTGGACAATAAGTGGGGCCCACAACTCGTCCGAAATCAACCAGCGCCGTTTGCTACGAACGTGTTTGCGGAGAGGTCGGTCAAGCCGGCTGTTGACCGCTGGTTCGGTCCAGTGCACCCCGAGTGCATTTTATGTGTTTGTGTACTCTCAACTCATGTGGGGTCCATCTTGATAATTATGGTAAATCTGATCCGACCATCTGTTTTCTCACCTCATAAAACGGGATGAGACCGAATTTGAAGCATATCCAGATTATAGGTGGGCCCAGAATCGATGGTTTGTGGGCTGATTTGTCCGTTGGGGCACTTCCATAGTGATCCAAGGGCTGAAATTTGATATGTACGGTTTATTTACGGCCCCCATCACATGTATGAAGTTTTGAGCTAATCAGATAGAGGGAACCATGTGATCTTGCATTCTAGACCCTTTTCGGGCCCTTTGGCTTGCTTTCCTCAGATCCTAGGCATGTAAAATCTTCATTATTGGTTCTCTGGAGTCCATCCCGTATTCTGGAGACTTTGGATCATGAAATCCATGCATTTCACTATTTTCAATTTTCTTCACATTTCATCCATGATCATCTGATGAAATAACATTAAAATCTTTTCATCCCATTGAAGCAGGTTAGATGTTAACGTATGAAGAGTTGTCGGCACGGATGTGATCAATTTTCAATTATCACTCCGATCATCCTGTGACAGAAACACAATTAATACACCCATTAAGCCTTATCATGTACGTAAATTTAGCAATTACTGGGGTCTGATATGCAATATTCGATCCTGATCAAAGGGAGGGAGAGGAGAGAGAGAGAGGAGAAGAGGGACGAGCGCTGGAGTCTGGACGATGGACGAATGGAGAGAGGAGAGAGAAAGAGAGAGAGAGGGGGAATGGCCCAATGGGTAGGGTTAAAAGGGACGAGCGCTGGACGATGGGGGGAGGGAAGGAAAAGGAGGGTTTGGTTTTTCGATTTGGGCGGGGCGAGCGAAAAGTTGAAAGCGACCGAGAAATGGGGCTTTAGTTGTATATATATGGCCCTGGTCGAGCACCGAGTTCGAGCACCGAGTCGAGCACCGAGTCGAGTACCGAGTCAAGTACTACTTTACTCGTACTCTACTTGAATTCAAAACGAGTAGGAAAAAACTACTCGTACTCGGCTCTAACACCTGACGAGTCGAGTACGAGTCGAGTCGAGCGAGTACTCGAGCCTTAGTCTGCTCGTATACAGCTCTAGTCGCTTGCTGATCAGTTATAGGGATTTCGACCGTCAAAATCAGGCCAAATTACACCTTGGATCAAGGATATTTGACCCTACGTGTCAGTGTACTTGAAATCTCTGATCGAATTTCACTGACCGTTGAACTGAAACTGGTCCGCCACGCGTGATCTGGGAATCCGACCAGAACGAAAACTTACTACACCTAGATCCAATGTTGTGAGCTTAAGTCCGACCTTTGGCTCAAGGGGGGGTGGCCGGAAATGCTCCGTTGAGACGGAATAGATGCCCTTTGGACATAACCTAAATATACATTGACCTGAAGTCTAATTCGGAGAGTTCTGGACCTATATAAGGACCTTAAACCCTCACTCTCTCATTCCATACGAATTTGAGAAAACCTAAGAGAGAGAAGAGAGAAAAGAGAGAGAAAGTGTGAGAGAAGTGGGAGCATCTTCCGGATACTCTACCCTGCCGCTATACACGCCTAACCATCCCGATCTAATCGTTTTCCCGGCGGTTCCGGCTTCATTTCTAGGTAAGAAAACTCTAACCCTAACCTGTTTTAGGGTTTCTATTGATTCAAGTAGCGAAATAGCTAACTTAACTCGTGCCATAAGTCGTTAAACCAATGTTGACGAAGGCTTAGAGTTTCTATCGACTCTGTTACAATTCTACGACAAAAGGTGCAGACTTTAGATGTATAGGTTATAGTTTTCAACGCTTTCAATGTCAGATAATGATAGATTCATGATCTGCATGCGAATGCATATGTACAAAGTGATGTCCGTTTCATTTTTCAGTTATACGTTAACTATGTTGAATATACTGTATTCTCCGTATTTGTAGAAAATACCGTATACGTATAAATTTTGAAAGTATGTTAGCCATGATTAATTACTGTATGAACATGTTATATATATATATATATATATATATATATATATATATATATATATTATATATATATATATGTATAATACTTACTCGGCGAAAGGATTCGCCCTAATACATGTTTTTGTTAGTACACGTTATATATGTGAAAAGAGTGTATTCTAAGTGTTTGTGAAAATGACCGAATGAGTATAGAATTCGCATTCGTGCTCGCCATGACTGATTGTCATGGATACATGATTGTTGTATAGGCGGTACTCCTTTGACGAAAGGATTTGCCCTAAATTATGTCACGGCCAATATACACTATATATGCTAAAATGTGTAGCCTAAGTGTTTGTGGAAATGACTGAATGAATATGGAACTTGGATTCCTGCTTACCATGACTATCCGTTGTGGGTGCAAGCGTGTTATCCATGGGGCAGCTCCCTAGTGAAAGGATTTGGCCTAATACCTATGTGATCAACATACGTCATGTATGTTGATGTATGTAGTCTAAAGTGTTTGTTGAAATGTCTGATGGAGTAGTAGTTAGTAAATGGTAATGTATAAGGGTGTTGAGATAGGATTCTTAACTACCTTAGTGATGTGTATGATTTCCTTTATGTAAGTTGTTTAGTTTAATCACTTACTGGTTTATGAAACGTATGTGTTTGGATTTCCTGTTTGCATTGAGTTTTATAACATGCTTTTTAATATGTTTTAATTACTTGTTTATTTAACTCTGCTTTAACTATTTCACATGTTTAAGTTGTATTCCATAAGAGTCATGAAGGGTGATGGGGGAGTGGTGTAACGGTTCCGTGTAACAGCCCTGGCAGCCCTAAGCAGACAATATTGGATATTTGATTATATGATTTGAAATCTTGATCCATTACTGCTTTAACTGTTCTATACTTGAATGTGAATGGGCCTATTGTATAGTCTAGGCAATCGGTAACAGGATTGAATTCGTGGCTGAGATTCATTCGCCACGTGAGATGTGTTCGACGAACTCGAGTCGTACTTTGGTTGGCGATAGTGGTTGGCCACACGAAGCGCTTATGAACTTCATGTCGTTCAACTTGTCGTGTGCTCGAGCTAGCCGAGCTCGTCAAGTAACCCGATCTGTCTAATGTATGTTTACTATGTTTGGACACTACTGCTTGAACCTAAGGTACCGAACTTACCAATGCAACCCCGTTAACCTTGGTACCTCGATCCGCTAAGACTCATGAGCCGGGCATGGTGGTATGGGACACCGTGGTCGAGCTGTCGGCCTACGCTGGGGCCATGTGCCTCCCCGTAGTGACCAGATGAGCTTCGTTGGCCTGAAACAACCAACTTTTGGCTATAACCTAAGTATACCATGGCCCTGGGGCCATTGAGGTCAGTTCTGGGCCTATATAAAGACCTAAACCCACCCCTCTCATTCCATATGAATTTCAACCCTAGGAGAGATAAAAGAAAAGAAAGAGAAGAGAAGAGAGAGGAAAAAGAAGAGAGTGAGTGAGAGATGTTCCTGGGATTCGATCCCACCACTCCACGTGCTTAACCACCGCTTCCGTGTCGCCATACCGGTGATTCTGATCCTGTTATGGGTAAGAAATCCTAACCATAACCTGTTTTAGGTATCCAAATAGGAAGATCGGCGAAATAGCGAACTTATTTCGTGATTCAGGTAGCCGTTGTGTCGTAGATAAAGACTTAGTGTACAAACTGAGTTCGATACGTGTATACGGCGAAAGGTGAGGACTATAAACGTTTAAGTTATAGTTTTCAAGGCTTTCAATATCAGTTAATGATTTATGACTGACTTGATTGCTCTCACATGTGCTTAGATATGATGTTTTCCATATATTACATATGTATGTGTACTATATTGATTTTAATGCATTCTGTGTTTGTTGAAATGTTTGATTGAATATGGAATTATGATTTGTGCTTGTTATGATTGATGTTTGAGGATACATGATTGTTGTACGTGTGGCGAGTCCTTTGTGAAAGGATTTGCTATAACACCTGTTATAACTACTTTTTATATGTATATTAATATGTGTAGTCTAAGTGTTTGACAAAATGACTGAATGAGAAAATGCTCGTTGAAATGTATGTATAGAGGGTGTTGAGATGTGATTCTCAGTGTCCTTCTTTATAGTTACAATTTCCTTCATGTAACCTATCTTATTACTATGTGATTTATGAATGAAATGCCTATGTATGGTAACATGTACTCTATGTGTTTGTTGAAATGCTCATTGCGATTCATATTTAGATTTGGTTGTCACATGCTGTCTTTGAATATCACATATGAATGTTATTTTTTGGAGTGTGATGGGACTACGATGTAGTCCAGGCAGTCGGTAATGGTTTATGACCGAGTGGCTGAGTAGTTTTGCCACAACAGATACGTTCGATGAATCTGAGTCATACGATGATTGTCGACAGTGGTTAGGCCACGATGAGTGCTTATGTGCTCCATGTCGATCAATTCAGCGTACGCTCGTACCAGTCAAGCTTGTCAAGCAAACCGATTGGCTTCATGTATGTTCACCATGTATGGACGCTACTGCTTGAATCTAAGGTACTAACTTACCAGTGAAAAGCCCGTTTAACCTTGGTACCTCGATTCGCTAAGACTCATGAGACAGACATAGTGGTATGGGACACCGTGGTCGAGCTGTCGGCCTATGCTGGGGTGACGAGCCTCCCCGTAGTGTCCAGTGAGCAACCCAGTCTCATGAGCCAAATACGGTGGTATGGGACACTGTATTCAAGCTATCGGCCTACGATTAGGTGGCGAGCCATTCGTAGTGATCTCGAGCGTATACTTGGTCTACGATGAGGTGACGAGCCTTTCCTTAGTAACCTCGAGTATAACCCAGGCCTGTGCTGAGGTGACAAGCCTCTCCGTAGCAACCTTGAACTATCTATCGTATGTGACTAATTAGGATTGATGACCCTAAATGGATCATTGTTTGGGTAAGTGATATAAAGGGAGGTGCCTTAGCTTCCCGAACACGCTGTTTGAATAAACCTAAACAAGAACTTGGCTAACACGATCATGCACGACATTGCATGTGCTTTGGCGAGGAAGAGCACGTTTAGAAAGGTTGTCATGCGCGATCGTGAGATGATGTCGCTGAGGGAGTGCAGGCATGCATCATTATCGCATACCATCCTTGCATTAACAAGAGTACTTAGGATATGATTGTTGTGCTGCTTTATCATTACTGATTGATTGAATTGATAAAATGTTAACCTTTGCCTTATAGCTCTATTGAGTTGATCACACACTCCCACTTTGGGACGGTATTTTAAAACACCAAACAGACTCTGGTTTAGTTGCAGATGATGGCGATGCTTACGAGGTGGAGCTGAATTTTTATGATGACGAGGAGGAGTTCTCCCATTTGCAACTCTCTAGCGGGTCTATGTAGACCTGGAGTTGCGTCACCGGGGCTACGGGGATATAGATAGATGACATTACACTTCATCATTTTGCATATTTGGAACCAAACATGTAATTATTTAACCTGGTAACCTGTTCATACTCTGGGGACTTACAACCATTTATATGTTTTATATATGTATCACAGTCTTCCGCTTGTGTAATCTAAGTGTTTCTGGAGTATGATATGTTGATTTGGTATAATCTCATTCATGTTTAATGCATTAACACGGACAACATTTAATCATCATTATCTATGTTGCATAAGTGATGCGTTGGAACTCGGGAGTTGGGCTCCTGCTCGACCCCCGATTTTCAAGGCGTTACATGACCACTATAGTTTATTTAAAAGCTTTCAACTGTTCTTGAAGAGATTTGCATTCTCTATTGCTGCTATAAATAATGGCTAAAATTCTAGAAACTTTATCTCTAAGAAGTAGTAATTCCTTCTGACGGTGATGAAGGACTTTCGGTGTGATAATCATATTACGAGCAGATTCGAGCGATCGCAAGGAAGCATAGAAATGAATCAGGGAATCATGCAGTGGAGAACTGTTGATCTTGGCTAGTCTTGCAGAATTATCCAAAACTGCTAGAGCATCGTTGAGAAAAGGGGCACTGTTCTTGATCTTGAAACATATGGGCCACGACCGACAGAGCATTCTTGACTATAATGAATTTATATGGAGGAATCTTCTCCAGCAAAAGCATGTCTGATACTTTGGCCATTGCATCAGAACTTGCCAAGCCACTTGAAGATGGGACAACTATGAGAAAATGAAGGAGATAAGGATGTAAAAAAGATAGTGCTATCTACAAAATGAATACTATATAAATATTTAAGAAGAATATACCTACCATGGGCTAAAGACAGAGAAATTGATGTCACTAAGGCCATTATCTTAGAAGGGGCAGAAGAAGGACAAGGCATATCTATGGCAATATCTGTAATGTTGAAAGATAACTCCTTGACTTAGTACTTAAGTCAAGTGTTGTGGGAGTCATCATGCCAGTAGGCTCTTCTAGAAAATAAATTGCATGAGCCACAGTTGTTGAAGCTATATGCAACTGCAGTTCCTTCGGCGAGAAGGTGCTCTGCATTGATCTCTTCGATGGTTACTGGGTGAACTGTCATATCTAGGTCCACCTATATGCTATGAGGAGAAATCAACGCCTCTGCTGCTGCTGTTTGCATCGTAGGCGCAGAAAAATTCCGCTTATCTTGAGGAGGATACTTCCGTAATGTGATGGAGAATCTAAGAATCGGGCAACAGAATACTGATTGGAGGAACTGGGGGCATTTCTCGAGGTAGAGGAGAGTAGTTGGCACAAAATGACATGTATATATTGGCCATGGACGAATAACTAAACTCTCCATAATCAAGAGGTCTTCTTCTTCTTCTCTAGGAGGGGTTGTTTAGTTACCCGGGATAGATATATTCTGTTCCACTTCCTTGGCAGCCATAATGGCTTTGGCTTCAGTTTGATCATCTCATCAATATCCACGTCTCTTTCATCTTCCTCTAGATTCGCATCTTCAAAAGAGTTGTCTTCCTCTATAGAGCCACTGCTGGCAGATGACTCTTCATTGTCACTCTCTTCAGAGGAGTCTTCTTCAGCAGATTCCTCAATATTGCTTGCTTGCCTTTCTGCAGAGTCTTGTCATCCTTCTCTGGGTACTTTCTCCCCACGTCCATAGTGGGAGTGCCTTGAGGAGCCTGCAAAGTTTGAGGAGATCGAGACTGTGTTTGCGAGCGAGTTATGGTGATGAGAAGAAACTCTGTCGTGCAAATCGCATTGTAGGAGATGTTGTTAAGGACTACGCATGTCCCTAGTATTATCGTAATCTTGCAGTCGGAGTATAGAGAGCCATTGTTGGTGTTTGGGACGAGGGGCAATCATCTCTCCTTGGTGGGCTTAAAGTCCTAGTCGCATCCTGATCTTCTCTCAATATTTGCAATTCCTCCAAAGGAGTACCAAATGCGACCTACCCTTTCAGGGTGTTGGCAGGTTTTATCTCGCGGATAGACTCCTCCAAAGAAATCTTTAGGCAAACTTGACTAAGAATGGGGGCATGCTCCTTCTCCATGATGTATCTTATTCCTTGATTGGGTCTGTAGTTCCTTAATCGCGATGAGGGAATCCATACAGGATAATTCACTGAATGACAATTGCGCACCAAGAAGTATTGATGGGCCCACCAGCGCATCTAGTAGTACGAAGCATGAACCGAGTGATGTAACATGGAATTGTGAAACGCAATCCCGTATGTACAATCAATAGTAGTTTCCATATCAATACCCAATTGTACGGACCAACGTTGTAGTTCCTCATTCTCATTGTGACAGTGCCGCAATCTTTTGACACCATTTGGTCAAAACTGAATTGGCGAGCAAACTTGCTTGGGTAATATGGCTCACGCCAAAATTCGTTGCTTTCTCTTAGCGGAAGAGTGCTAGACTTGATACAGATAAAAAAAATACACATTCTCTGGAGGAAATAGAATTGTCATTAATGGCTTCCTTATCTTTAAGAACATCGGAAAGCGGAAAATGAAAGAAATTAATAGAATCAGTGCTTTCTATCTTATCCACAACCCAAGCATATGGCTTCCTAATCATCTTCTGTCCTTGATAATACTAGAGAGGAAGGCGATCTGGATTTACATAGGCTTTCTTTGGTTCGTTGATTGTCCATGGAAAATAAACTCCTAACCAACCTACGAAATAATGCCAAGGGGTATATGATGAAGAAGCTCCAACAGTTGGGCTTTTACAAAGACATCCTCGAAAGCATGATACAATGAACATAGGAATAGAGGTGCCAACAAATATTTTCTGCCTTCCGCCATTGCACCTGCGGCCAGTTGATGATAAGTGTTCTTCTGATTTCATTCCAAAGTTAGTGTTAAACATAGATATTCCAACCAGAGATTCTGAGTTCGATCTCTAGTGGAGTCATCATTTTGTTTTGACAAAGAAACAAGTATCGCGAGTATAATATCTACATTCAATAATAACAAAGGAAAGATAGAAAAACAATCATCATGATTGATTTTATTAATTTTGAGTTCTAATTAAATCCTCATGCTTCCCTTGATTTTAAACAAAGTGCTTTTAATAGATACCCACGGTGGTGAAATCCCACGGTGTGCGTGTGGGGTGTGTGTGCGTGTGGCGTGAGTGTGTGTGGGGTGTGTGTGTGTGTGTTAAAAAAAAAAAAAACAAAGTGTTTTTAATAGATACAATGAAAGAACGGAAAGAAGTTCAAATGGTGATTCATGTAGCATTCTAGCTTGCGAAGTATTCATCGCAATGACAGAGAAGTTGAGCAGGTCCAAAGACTCTTTTTCTTCGCCGATATGTTTAAGATGCAATCATGGAAGACTGACTTGCAAGAGATTACATATTGCGAAGAACATTGCCAAAATCCCCAAAATACATATGAAATCTGTTTGTTGTGCGACCACGCAATGGGCGCCTCTGCCATTACGCGACCGCGCAACAGGCCTTGGCATGGAACTCGAAGCTTTATTCTTCTTCGGTTTTACTCCTATATTGCACTGTGGAATACCTGAAGAAGGCTTTGAGGAAAACTTGGAATATCTCTGGCTACTCTGGAGCTTCACACTTGTGAATGAATCAAATGAGAGAAATGATATTTATAGGCCTCCACACGTGTGAAGCAGCAAACCCGTGCAATCCAATCCATTCGCGCGATCGCACATCAAATTCATGTTGTGCAGTTGTGTAAAAACCTTCCTGCCTGATCTAGGTAGTCTGCTTCAGAACTAACTTTTTTGGCTATTTCTGTCCATTGTGCAACTGCGCAATTCATCCCTTTTGCGCCATCGCGCAATAGGTTTCTAAGTGCATTATTTCCATTTCTTCTCATTTTTATGCTCCAACAAATGCCCACCATTGAAAACTTCTCATGAGCTGCAAAATGTTTTAAGCCAATCTGATATATTGTTTTCCCTTCATCTTAGTTTGCGGTGACCTGATCAATAGGTTGATGCAAATAAACATTATAGTAGGTTTTAATTTTTTTAATGGTGAGTGTTGGACTGTTAAAAGTCCCTTATATACATTGATATGCCATCCTGGTTCTGATTGACCTTATCAACAGGTTGCATGGGTACCAAACGTTAAGTAGTTTTTAATAGTAGGTATTCAATCGCACTGCATTATGTAGTGTGGTACATCTGAGGTTTGGATTGCTTAAATTTTGGAACCAAGTATTAAAATGATACGAAAAAACGGATGGAGAGCATGGATATATAACACATTCATCAATGTGGGCCTACGGTCAAATAACAACAGCAGCTGATGTGTTACCCGATGGACACCTAAATCCGCTTCCGTGATACACCACGCAATACTATTTTTCTCAAGCCTTATTTAGTTATTTTTAATTCCCACACGTGTAAGCGAATACGTTGGTGAACGGATTTATAACGGGGGGGCTTTTATAACCCTGGTGAATATATGGTCCACCTGAGATTTATAATCCTCCCATTCTTGGTATCAAGCTCTACAATAATATTTAAAATAGATAAATAATATGGGTGAAGTACATACAAAATAATAGGGCCTAC